>NW_026476449.1:0-10939 GCF_026875155.1 Cherax quadricarinatus
ATATTGGTCATCCATCAGGTATATTGCTGTTTTGGTTGATGTTTCTGGTGTTAGCCGCGAACTGTTTTTTTCTGGCAAGGTAACCGGGTGTGGGTATGACCAGTTGGGTTTGTTCACTCGAGCCAGCAGGGTCACATGTCGCGAGGTGTATGGTCGGGTGTAAGTGTGGCTTACTGTATCGCATGTGGCCTTGTGGAGAGCAGGTGTGGCTTGTTAGTCCCACCTAGCAGTAAACCCAGGATAAGCCATTGAAGTTAACATAATGGCATATTTCCAGTGGATTCTTGGACTTTGCTAAGATTAAATATCAGAATATATATATTTATTGCTAGGTAACCAAGCATATATATAATTGTTATAATAATCATAATTTTTTAAGGGGTGGAGGGGTAATCCAGTGGAAGGTCTCGGTCAGATGACCAAAAGCTCCAGCTGCGAGTTGTCATATGACTAAGACCCGCGTCAGAAAACACTTGTCTTGTTTCCTGACCAACCTCACCTCACCTAACCTAACATAACTTCACCTCACCTCACTTAACCTAACCTACCTAACCTAACCTAACCTCACCTCACCTCACCTAACATAACTTCACCTCACCTCACTTAACCTAACCTACCTAACCTCACCTCACTTCACCTCACCTAACCTAACATAACTTCACCTCACCTCACTAACCTAGACTTAACCTAACCTCACCTCATCACCTCACCTCAACCTACCTAACCCTAACATTAACAGAGCACCTCACCTCACTAAACGTAACCTATCCCTCACCTCACCAACGTAAACGTAACCTGGTAGTTGTTGCTATGTTAATCTTCACCAACTTCACGAGTGTTCATTAATAATTATACACCATCAAGAATACTTTTACCTCTTATATAAAATTATAGTAAGTGCTGTTTGGACGTCTTTCCTCATTAACTACGTTGTTTTTTGACGTATATTAAAACGTCAGTTTTCTCAGCCAATGAACGACTGGAAGCAAGAGAACGTACAGATTCTGAACGGCGCTGCTATTGGTAGGATCTTAGTGTTCGTAAGTGACTTGGTTTAGTGGTTCCGTAAGAGGCGCACTAGTCGGCCACTAGACTCGGCCATAAAGATAAACAACAGCTACACGTCAGCTCGCGCGAGTAGACAGAAGCAGGAGGTGTGTGTTTATGTGTGTGTGGATGTGTGAGTGTGTGTGTGTGTGTTGGAGTGAGTGAGAGTGTGTGGTGTGTGTGTGTGTGTGTGTACTCACCTATTTGTACTCACCTATTTGTGTTGCAGGGGTCGAGTCCTAGCTCCTGCCCCCGCGCTCTTCACCGGTCGCCTACTAGGTCCCTCTCTCTCCACTCCCCGCTCCTTGTAGCTTTATCAAACCTCGTCTTAAAACTGTGTATTTTTTCGCTGCCTCCACTACGATTCCATTTTTCTAGGCTATTCCACTGCCTTACAGACTCCAGACTGAAGAAAACTTCCTACCTATCTCTCCCTGACTCATTGTGTGTCTTCAACTTCCAACTGTTGGCCTCTTGTTTCTGTGTCCCCCTCCACTGGAACATCCTGTGTGTGTGTGTGTGTGTGTGTGTGTGTGTGTTGTGTGTGTGTGTGTGAGTGTGTGTGTGTGTGTGTGTGTGTTTGGTTGTGTGCGTGCAGGAGGAAGTTTTGTTGGTCAGAGAAATTGCTGGGGCTGGTGTGTGCGGTGCAAGTCTGCGGTCTTTATGTAACTTCTGTAGACTAGATGATATGAGTGTGAGAATTTGCTGAAGGCAACACATAGTGCGCCTTCTGCCTCCTCAACCTCACACAGCTGCTATAACACAGCCTTCACTCCTACAAGCGCAGCCATCACTGCTTAGGCACCCTTCACTCTGCGAAAACACACTCACACACCACAACAAACAACACACTACCTGAGCACTGCAATAACCACACTTTCACAGCCACACACCACATCTCCAACTGCTACATACACACATTTTTTGCTGTTGCAACACATCATCTTCACAGCTGAACACACATCTTCACAGGCTGAAACACACACACTGCACAACATACACCTTACTGAAATATCCACACATCTTCAACTGCTGAACACACATTTTCACTGCTGCAACACACCACAGCTGCAGCATCGTTTACGTAGGAGAAACAGGTCACGCAACTGTTTGGTTATCTATCTTTCTTCTTGTGTGGTGTCTAGCAGTGTTGCAGAGGTCAGCGTGGTGTTGAGAATTGTTGCTGCATCACCTGTAGATGCTGAGCTGCAGTGAGAGATTGCAACACACGGTCAGTGGTGGTGGCTGAGCAGTGTTGCAGCGGTCAGTGGTGGTGCTGAGCAGTGTTTGCAGAGGTCAGCGGTGGTGGTTGAGAATGTTGCAGCTCAACCGGTAGTGCTGAACATGTTTGGCGAAGGGGGCGGGTCAGGATATGGGGGAGCTGAGCAGGTGTTGCAGCGTCATGTGGTCTGAACAGTGTTCAAAGCGTCATTGAAGGTGTTGAGAAATGTTGCAGCATCACCGGTAGTGCTGAACAGTGTTTGCAGCGGCAGTGGTGGTGGAGCTGAGCAGTTGTGCAGCGGTCAGTGGTGGTGTTGAAATGTTGCAGCATCAACCGGTAGTGCTGAGCAGCGTTGCAGCGGTCATGGTGGTGCTGAACAGGCGTTGGCAGACGGTCATTGGTTGTATTGAAAGTGTTCAGCACACCGGTATGCTGCCAATGTGCAGCGGTCAGTGGTGGTGGGCTGAGCACCGTTGCAGCGGCATGGTGGTGCATGAGCATCCGTTGCAGCGGTCATGGTGGGATGAGAAGTGTTGCATGCAGACATCGTAGTGCAGAGCAGCGTTGCTGCGGTCATGGTGGTGCGAGGGCAGCGTTGCAGCGGTCAGTGGTGGTGTATTGAGAAGTGTTGCAGCATCACCGTAGTGCTGAGCAATTAGCAGCGGTCAGTGGTGTGCTGAGCAGTGTTGCAGCGGTCAGTGGTGGTGAGGGCAGTGTTGCAGCGGTCAGTGGGGTGCTGATCTGAGTGGCCAAGCGTCAGTGGTGGTATTGAGAAGTGTGCAGCATCACCGTAGTGCTGAGCAATGTTGGCACCGGTCAGTGAGGTGGTGCTGAGTCAGTGTTTGCAGCGGTCAGTTGGTGATGTTTAGCAGTGATGCAGAGGCGGTCAAGTTTTGTATGTGGTTCTCCTGGTTGGATGTTTTATATAAAATACAATACCAAGTAAAATAAACCTTGATCCAAATAAAGTTTTCTGTTCTGTATTCTAATCAGCCTGCTCTATTGTCGGCCTAATATGTAAAAGGCAAAAGGGACACAACGTGCGACTAGTGTGACATTTTTATGTGGTCAACGTTTCGTTCACCAGGAGCTTTGTCAAGCAGCGTTTTTCGCACCTGAAGAGCGAAACGTTGCACAATAAAATTGTCACATAAGTTCACTTGGTCCGTTTACTTTACATATTGTCGTAATTCTGCCAAACATATTATCAGTGTCTAAGTGGTACTACAGCACAAAGAACATAATAACAGCATGCTAACAACACTAACAGCTGTGGCAAGAGCCATCGGCCAGACGTGCCAAATACACCCCCAATGAAAAAGCCTGGAGCCGTGAGTAACACCACCTGAAAACTCAATAAGTGTGAAGGTCCAAGACTTTCAACACACAATTCCGTATACATAAGTGGGATTACAAACAAGACCCCTGGCTTCAAACCACGGAACTGGTAGGATTTGAACTCAGGCACAGTGAGTCGTTAAACTCCAGGCCAGTCTTGTCACTGGCCAGCTGCTACAGTAGATTATTCCAAGTAGGTGGCCTGTGTTAACGCTCTGGCTCACACGGCGAGGCCTGGGTTTCGATTCCCGCCAGAGTAGAAACATTGGACGTGTTTCTTTCCAACCTGTTGTCTATGTTCCCCCTCAGTAAGAATGGGTACCTGGGGTGTTAGTCGACATGTGTGGGTCGCATCGCTGGGACACTGACCTAAGGAGCTGGTCACAGGACCTGGCCGCGGGTGGCCGTACCCCCGGAACCTCTCTCCAGAGAAACTCCAGTATAAACTATACATGAGGGAAGGTTATCATGGTTCCACTGTCTTCAGGAAGAAGTGGCAATTTTCCTCAAGTAGTTTCTGATCAGCCAGGCTGGGGTGTCTAAATTGTACAGCGTAATGTTAGCACTAACAGCCTGGTTTCAAGCCCTTAACCGGAGCCTGTTAAAAGCCACTGGGGGGGCCATGAAACTTGATCCGGAAACCGACTACAGGTAGACACTATTTAGGTAGCAACACATACATAAAAGGCTATACAACAGACAAGTTGTTCTATATCTTTTCGTCCCTAAAAATGAGATTATCTTCAACAAACTGTATAATTAAGATAATTATATATAGGAAGTTAACTTCATCATGAATTTCATTGACCAATAAGAAAGTTGATATTAAAGAGAGTCATGTCTTGTTACAGCAGAAATTGTCCCTTGTATACGTATTTAAAAACACTGCTTCAAGAGTAGGTACATAAGACCCAGGAGGATAAATCAATATTGCCGATATCTAAAGAGAGTCGTAACTCCAAAAGCAACAGCCAGGTTACCAATGCAGGCCACCTATATAAGCCTGTGAACTACCAGTGACTAAACTGGTCGCTTTGGTCAGCAAGTGCATTACTCACTGTTTACGCCTTTTATTCACTGGTATAAAAATTACTTTGGAACGTTCCGCTGTGTAATGGCTTAATTATATTATTCTCAATATTATTTTTTGATTATATATTAAGCATGAGGATCCTTCATCTTTATATTTTTAGTTCATGTCTTTGTAGGAGCGCGAGTTGCGGGAGTTGTGTCGCACCGATGTCGGGTTCACTGTTATGCTTCTAACCAGCTTCTGCTGCAGCACCATTACCTCAGTCCTGTTGACGTGTGTCACCATCATCACAACCCATGGTGTCAGCAACAACACTCTTGAGGTGTGTCACAGTAAACACTACTGAGGTGTTTGTCCCCAGCAACACTATCCATGTGTCAGGCAACAAACTAACTTGGACGTGTGTTCAGGCAGCAACACTACATACGTGTGTCAGCATGCAAACACAAGACTGACGTGTGTCAGCAGCAACACAAAACGACGTGTGTCAGCAGCAACACTACCGACGTGTGTCAGCAGCAACACTACTGACGTGTGTCAGCAGCAACACTACCGACGTGTGTCAGCAACGCTACTGACGTGTGTCAGCAGAAACACTACTCATACTACAAATATATTAGAGGTGAGAATGACTCATCACAGTCTGCCGCAGATGCGCCGTTCAAATCACTTAATTATTACAGTCTTTAGGCAAATGTTCTCGATATTTACCACGAGTTACAGTGAAGCTGTATGTTTACCACGAGTTACAGTGAAGCTGTGTTTACCACGAGTTACAGTGAAGCTGTGTGTTTACCACGAGTTACAGTGAAGCTGTGTGTTTACCACGAGTTACAGTGAAGCTGTGTTTACCACGAGTTACAGTGAAGCTGTGTGTTTACCACGAGTTACAGTGAAGCGGGTGTGTTTTACCACGAGTAACATTGAAGCTTTGTTTCCCACGAGTTAACAGTTAATCTGGTTTTTACCACGAGTTACAGTGGAAGCTGTGTTTACCACGGATTTACAGTGAAGCTGAGTGTTTCCACGAGTTACAGTGAAGCAGTGTTTACCACGAGTTACAGTGAATCTGGGTGTTTACCACGAGTTACAGTGGCGCGCGAGTTGTTTACCACGAGTTACAGTGACGCTGTGTGGATAATTACCAACTAGTTACAGTGAAGCTGTGTTTACCCACGAGTTACATTGAAGCTGTGTGTTTACCACGATTTACAGTTTAAGCTGTGTTTACCACGAGGTTACAGTGAAGCTGTGTTTTACACGAGTTACAGTGAAGCTGTTTGTTTACCACGAGTACAGTGAAGCTGTGTTTACCACGAGTTACAGTGAATCTGTGTGTTGTTACCACGAGTTACAGTGAAGCTGTGTTAACCACGAGTTTACAGTGAAGCTGTGATGTTTACACGAGTACAGTGAAGTGCTTTTTACCACGAGTTACAGTGAATCTGTGAGTCTACCACGATTACATTGAAGCTGTGTTTTTGTAGTTTTTTTGATTAGTTTATTAGTTTAGTGTTTTGTTTGTGTTTTGTTTTATTTTTGTTTTTTAGTGTTTTTATGTGTTTTTTTCTTTTTGGTTTTTTTTGATTATTTTTTTGTGTTTACCTTTGTTTACCCACGAGTAACAGTGAAGCTTTTTGTGGGGGGGGGGGGTGGGGGGGGTGTTTACCACGAGGTTACAGTGAAGCTGTGTTTTTTACCAACGGAGTTACAGTGAAGCTGAGTGTTTACCACGAGTTACAGTGAAGCTGTGTGTTTACCACGAGTAACAGTGAAGCGTGTGTTTACCACGATTATACCATAGTGAAGCTAGTGTGTTTTACCACAAGATACAGTGAAGCTTGTGTTTACCACTATTTACAGTGAAGCTGGCTGTGTTTACCACACGAGATACAGTGAAGCTGTGTGTTTACCACGAGTTACAGTGAAGCTGTGTTTTACCACAGTTACAGTGAATCAGTGTGTTAACCACGAGTTACAGTGAAGCTGTGTTTACCACGAGTTACGTGACCTGTGTTTTACCACGAGTTACATGAAGCCCGTGTTTACCACGAGTACAAGTGAATCTGTGTGTCACCACGAGTTATCAGTTGAAGCTGTGTTTATCCACGATATACAGTGAAGCTGTGTGTTTACCAGCATTACAGTGAAGCTGTGTTTACCACGAGTTACAGTGAACTTTTTGTTTTACCACGAGTTACAGTGAAGCTGTGTGGAGAGTACCACATTACAGTTAAGCTGTTTTTTCCACGAGGTACATTGAAGCTGTGTGTTTTACCACGATTAACAGTGAAGCTGTTTTTACCACGAGTTTACATGAAACTGTGTGTTTACCACGAGTTACAGTGAAGCTGTGTTTTACCACGAGTTACAGTGAAGTTGTGTTTAACCAACGAGTTCACAGTGAAGCTGTGTTTACCACGATTACAGTGAAACTGTGTTTACCAACGAGTTACAGTGAAACTGTGTGGTTTTTACATGAGTTACAGTGAAACTGTGTTTACCACGAGTTACAGTGAAGTTGTGTTGACCAGGGAGTTACAGTGAAGCTGTTTGTTTACCACGAGTAACAGTGAAGTTGTGTTTTACCACGAGTTACAGTGAAGCTGTGTTTACCACGAGTTTAAAGGAAGCAGTGATTACCAACGGAGTTACAGTGAACCTGTGTGTTTACGCATGAGTTAACACTGAAACCTGTGTTTACCCCACGAGTTACAGTGAAACTGTGTGTTCACCCACGGTTTCAGTGAAGTCTGTGTTTACCAACGGTTAACAGTGAAGCTGTGTTTACCACAGTTACAGTGAACTGTGTTTACCACGAGTTTACAGTGAAACTGTGTGTTACCACGGTTACAGTGAAAGCTGTGTATTACCCACGAGTTACAGTGAAACTGTGTTTTACCACGAGTTACAGAGTGCGAGCTGTGTGTTATACCAGAGTTACAGGTGAAGCGGAGGAGTTTACCACGAGTACAGTGAAGCTGTTTTTACCACGAGTTACAGGTGAAGCCTGTGTTATATACCACGAGTTACACAGCGAAGCTGTGTTTACCAGGGGGGGGCAGTTACAGTGAAACTGTGTTTACCACGAGTTTTACAGTGGAAGCTGTGTTTACCACGAGTACAGTGAAACTGTGTTTTACCACGAGTTACAGTGAAACTGTGTTTAACCACGAGTTACCAGTGAAAGCTGTGTTACCACGAGTTACAGTGAAGCTGGTGTTTTACCCCACATTTACAGTGAAGCGTGTTTAACCACAGTTACAAGTGAAGCTGTGTTTACCACGAGTTTACAGTGAAGCTGTGTTTACCACGAGGGGTTAACCGAGTGAAAACTGTGTGACCACGAGTTTACAGTGAAGCTGTGTTACCACGAGTTACAGTGCAGCTGTGTTTATCAAGAGTTACAGTGAACTGTGTTTTACCACGGTTACAGTGAAGCTGGTTTACCACGAGTTACAGTGAAGCTGTGTTTACCACGAGTTACAGTGAACTGTGTTTACCACGAGTTACAGTGAAGCTGTGTTTACCACGAGTTACAGTGAAACTGTGTTTTACCACGAGTTATTAGTGAAGCTGTGTTTACCACGAGTTACAGTGAAACTGTGTTTACCACTGAGATTTACACTTGAGACATGAGGAAGGTGCAGGTTGTTGTGAAGGTGTTAGTTGAGACAACGAGAGACTGTAAGTAAGGCGTATAATTTTAGAAGCATTTTTTAAGATGCCTGATACTCTGGTTGTTTTCGTAACAAGTGTCAGGGAGACTAATGTCCAGGTTTCAGTGAGACAGTGTTAGGTGTCATGGGAGACGAGTGTTTATGTGTGCATGGAGACCGAGTGTTAGGTGCAGGGAGAACCGAGTGTTAGGTGTCCAGTGAGACGAGTGTTAGGTGTCAGGGAGACAATGTCATGTGTCAGGGAGGACGAGTGTTAGTGTCAGGGAGACGAGTGTTAGGTGTCAGGGAGACGAGTGTTAGGTGTCAGGGAGACGAGTGTTAGGTGTCAGGGAGACGAGTGTAGGTGTCCATGGAGACGAATTTGTTAGGTGTCAGGAGACGATTGTCACGTGTCATTGCTGTCAAAGATCGTGGCCAGAAAAAACTAACACAACTGATAGACTAGAGTTGTAACAAACACTCTCACACCTGAGGTTATTAGAGACAGTAATAACCACTACTTTCGCTATAACGAACATCATTTTAATTACAATAAATCAAATTAAAGCTGAGGACGACACGTTTGGCAGTCACGCCAGGCAGCGTTACAATTAGAACGTTATTGAGGGCGTGGTACAAGGACTGGTGTCACCCCCACACACACATATTTAAAAGCTTAACATTGGCACATAACCATCCCATTTGAATTTAAGACCATTTTGTTTAGCTTCATGTACTCAGTTGTATAACTCGTATTTTAGCAGCAGCGAGCAGCAGCTGCCAGCTGACAGCACCCAGTGTCCACTGGGCAACCAGCCCCCTCTATGATATTATACACTGGAGGTATGGTCCCTCAAGTGTATATATGCTGAGAGTTGAATTATTATACTCTATTCTATGTATATAAACACTGTGACATGCAAAGAGTTTATGTTACAATTCATTTGGCGTATTTACACTTCCCCTATAGGGGCGGCCTCCCAACCAGCCCACCCTCGTGCCTAAGGTTCAACGATCATTAAGGTACCCGTCTTATTAAATGCAGTACCTTGGTTCAATGACTAAACAAATCACAGGCAACCTGCCAAAATGAAGAAACGTGGTTCACTTGTGGTAAAGCCTGGCAGACTTGCCAGCTGCTGTTGAGTACGGTGCACTCTCATCACTGGCTTTCTGCTTGCATCTGTACACCGTGATGTACACTATGATTCTATCTGTACAGTGTGTACAATACTGTGTATATTGGGTGAAGGCAAATATACATTATCTACTACTGAGTTTGCTCCAATTCCCATTACGATCCAGGTTCACAGGCCATTCTTACCTGTGTTCGCAATTCACTGAACGTATGTCTCACTGTATTAATGCATTTATCGTCTGTTCTATGTATTAAGTATTCCCTGAGGTGGTGAAAATACCTTGCCAGCCCTAATGATCCTCGTGTATGTAATAGAATTTAAACCCCATGAACAGGGAACCTATTCACCCTCTTATCACTATGCCTAAAAATCCGTGCTGGTTGTAGCGTTGAACGCGCTGGTGCTGGATGCTGTGTGCAGCAGGTGGTGTAGGGGCTGGCGGTAGTGTAGGGGCTGGTGGTTTGCGGTGTGCAGGTGGTTTTAAGGGGGTGGCGGGGTGTAGGGGGGGTGGTATGCTGGTGGAGGTGGTGGGGGGGGTGTGTAGGGCTGGGGTTGGCTTGGGGCTGAGGTTGGGTTTTGGGGGTGGGGGTTTTTTGTAGGGGCTGGTGGTAGTGTGGTGCTGCAGGTAGTGTAGGGCTTTGGGTGTGGGCTGGTGGTATGCTGGTGCTGCAGGGAGTGTAGGGCTGATGCTAGTGCGGGTGCTGCAGGGGGTGTAGGGGCTGGGGGGTATGCTGGGCTGCAGGTGTAGGGTGGTGGTAGTGCGGGGGGCGCGAAAGTAGGGGCTGATGGTAGTGGGGGGTTTGCTGCAGGTGGTGTAGGAGCTGGCGGTAGTGGGTGCTGCGGTGGTGTAGGGGTGGGGTAGTGTGGTCTGGGTGTAGGGGCTGGGGGTAGGGGGCTGCAGGTATTAGGGGCTGAGGGTGCGGGGGCGAGGGGGGGGGGCTGGTGATGTGGGGTGCTGCGGTGGTGTAGGGGGGCTGGTGGTGTGTGGTGGCAGGGGGGAGGGGCGGTGGTAGTGCTGTGCTGCGGTGGGGGGTGGGGCGGTGGGGAGTGGGGGGGGCGCAAAAGGTATGTTTTGGGGGGGGTGGTGGAAATGCGGGGCTGCAGTTTTGTTGGGGTTGGGGGGTGCGGGTGCTGCAGGTGTGTAGGGGCTGGTGGTAAGCGGGTGCGCCCCGGTAGTGTTGGGGTTTTGGGGGTAGTGCGGGGGTGCTGCAGTGGGGTGTAGGGGCGGTTGGGGGGGTGGGGTGCGCGGGTGGTGTAGGAGTGGGGGGTTTTAAGTTTCTGGTCTGCAGGTAGGGAGGGGGTGGTGGGTGCGGTGAGCAGGTATGTAAAGGGGGTGGGGGTATTTGTGATGCGCAGTGGGTGTAGGGGGCTGGGTTTTTTAGTGCGGGTAGTGTAGGGGCTGGTGGTAGTGCGGTGCTGAGGTGCAGGGGGCTGGTGGTAGTGCTGGGTTGGCCCCGAGTGAGGGGCTGGGGTAGTGGGGTGTGCAGGGGTAAGCTGGGGG
>NW_026476450.1:0-10405 GCF_026875155.1 Cherax quadricarinatus
AAAAGTTCCTTAAACCCAGGGCTTATCTGTTTTCACACTTTTTGTTTTTTGGGGGGTTTTTTCCCATTTCTTTTCATGGAGTTCGCAAAGTTCATGTCCAGTCTAGACCACCCGGGGCTGGGGCTCGAAACGTCGGTTTGCGTACAGTCAGGTTAAACAGGTTGATTCGGGGAGTTGACCCCCGAAACATCCTCCAAGTATACAACTTCCTTTGCACAGCTATCAGTGTTCCATTAATGTTTCCAAAGTCACTTACAGCTGAAATGTTATTAGTTTGTACCGGTTTTATTTTTTGCGAATATTTTTTTCTGGGATTATAATACATCTAACATTTAAATAGTGTTAAACCTTCATAAATAATTTTTTTTTAACGAGGTGGATAAGAACCAAGAGGAAGGCCAGTGTCTGTGCCATCACTGAACGAGTTATCACATGCCAGTTCTGAAGCATGTTTTTGCAAGATAACACCAAGGCTTTCATCATCCAAGTGTTCGCCCGCTACCCAAGGCTCGCCCCCCCCCCCACCCAGACCACCCCAGGCTCGCCCACCCGCCCCCACCCAGACCACCCCAGGCTCGCCCACCTGCCCCCACCCAGACCACCCCAGGCTCGCCCACACCGCCCTCCACCCAGACCACCCCAGGCTCGCCCACCCACCCCCCACCATGACCACCCCCAGGCTCGCCACCCGTCCCCCACCATGACCACCCCAGGCTCGCCCACCCGCCCCCACCCTGACCACCCCAGGCTCGCCCCCCCGCCCTGACCACCCCAGGCTCGCCCCCCCGCCCTGACCACCCCAGGCTCGCCCCCCCTGACCACCCCAGGATCGCCCACCCACCCCCCACCATGACCACCCCAGGATCGCCCACCCGCCCCCACCATGACCACCCCAGCTCGCCCACCCGCTCCCCACCCTGACCACCCAGGCTTGCCCCCCACCCTGACCACCACCCAGGATCGCCCACCCACCCCCACCATGACCACCCCAGGCTCGCCCACCCGCCCCCCACCCTGACCACCCAGGCTCGCCCCCCAGCCCCCCCACCCTGACCACACCCAGGCTCGCCCACCCGCCCCCACCCCTGACCACCCAAGGCTCGCCCGCCTGCCCCCACCCTGACGGGCAGGCTGAGGGTCTGACCACCTCAAATATTATTTCTCCCAGGTTGATGGATTGATTACATATTCATTTCACTACCACACATCCTACCTTTGTATGGAGGTCTACTGTGTAGGCGAAACATTTCAACAATAAAGTTACCCATCTGTTACATGTGTGTCACTCAGGATGATAAGAGGGTGACTGATTAATCGGGAGTTTTACCTGGAGTTTACCTGGAGAGAGTTCCGGGGGTCAACGCCCCCGCGGCCCGGTCTGAGACCAGGCCTCCTGGTGGATCAGAGCCTGATCAACCAGGCTGTTGCTGCTGGCTGCACGCAAACCAACATACGAGCCACAGCCCGGCTGATCCGGAACTGACTTTAGGTGCTTGTCCAGTGCCAGCTTGAAGACTGCCAGGGGTCTGTTGGTAATCCCCCTTATGTGTGCTGGGAGGCAGTTGAACAGTCTCGGGCCCCTGACACTATTGTATGGTCTCTTAACGTGCTAGTGACACCCCTGCTTTTCATTGGGGGGATGGTGCATCGTCTGCCAAGTCTTTTGCTTTCGGTAGTGGGTGATTTTCGTGTGCAAGGTTCGGTACTAGTCCCTAGGATTTCCAGGTGTATATAATCATGTATCTCTCCCTCCTGCGTTCCAGGGAATACAGGTTTAGGAAACCTCAAGCGCTCCCATAATTTAGTGTTTTATCTCCGTTAAAGCGCGCCGTGAAATTCTCTGTACATTTTTTTAGGTCGGGAATTTTACCGCCCGAAAGGTGCCCCGTTAGGTCAGCAATATTCCAGCCTAGATAAACAAATTTGCCCCTAAGAGTGTCATCAGGGGCTTGGCCTCCCTTTTTTTGAAGGTTCTCATTATCCACCCCTGTGGGAGTGTTGGCGGGTAGGAGTCTATTGATGGTACGAGGTAATTTTTTTAAAATATAACAAAAAAAGCGCTAAGCCAAAAGGGCTATACAGCGCGGGCAGGGTGGGGAAAGGGAACCCAAAGGGTTTTTGGGCGGCAAAAAGGGGAGGGATGACAGTGGGTTTACAAAAACAGCGAGGCAGGGATATTTCGGGGTAGAGGGAGCAAGAGATTGATTAAAAGGGGCTGAAGGTATCAAGTTTTTGAAGCAAGTCGTTTTTAAAAAGGGCCCCAATGAAGAGTCCGGAGAAAGGGGGTCCATCAGCGAGAAGGAAGGTAGAGAGAGAGCAGCGGAGGAAGACAAGACGGGTAAATTCGCATACTCTTTTATAAATGGCAGTTTAACAGAATGGGGGCCGACTGATAAGGGAAACCCAAAATTCCCCCGGGGCGGGGCGCCCTCCATGAGGGGCCATGAGTAAGACTACTGAGGTAGAAAAGGCTTTGAAAGGGCCCTTAAATGTTTTTGGGCCCAGGTACTAGGGTTTTAAAGGGAAATACAAAATTTGGGGAAACAAATTGGGGGCCTCCATCTAAAAACCCTGCCCTGTATACAAGCCCCTTTTCCCTAGGTCATTCGAGTGTTCCCCAACTATGCTCCCTCCAAAACATGCCCAACATGAAAGTCCGGGCGAATATAAGTCACTCCGATCTCCACATTAGAATTTTTTTCTTGGGTTTTTTTAGCGTTTTGGCTTTGTCATTGGGGTTTTTCCCCATCCTCTCGAAGATTTTTCTTTTCCACTGATGTTTTACCACACAATGTAATATTGTTTGGAAATGTGTCCTGGAACGCAAAAAAACCCAAAAAACCATTATGGGCCATTGTCTTTTATGAAGGAGCAAAATAATTCTCATTTTTCCTCATACGCAGTGCCCTACTCTACACGGAAATTTTAAAAAACCCTCGTAAAATGGGGGCCCCCCCAGTTTCTTTCTGGGAAAGGAGGGGCCCAAAATTTAAGTAGGTGTGAAATATGTGACCCTTTCCCCGGTTTTTTTTTAATATGGAAACTGACCGGATTTTAATGATTTTATATAAGAACTGGTAAAACCTTAAAGGACATGAAAAAAAATCTTCGCGTTACCCTTTTTCCCCCGCCCTCACAGTGTTGCTAAAGGGCGTTTACCCTTTCCCCAAACATTTTAGAAATTTTCCCTTTCAGATTCTACCGCGGCGGGACAAACCCTAATCCAGAGAAATATACTGGGGGTTTTTGGACACACTGGAAAAGACCCCCTAAATTAAATCGCTGAAAGTCCCCGGGTTTAAATTAATATTTGGGTATATATTTTTTTCCTAAAAGGTAAACTCGAAATTTTTGGAAAATGTGAACCACCCACGACGTTCTCTCCCCTTTGAAAAAAAGTATAAAAGCCACTTCGGGTACTTTATTCGGTTCTTTCAAGATTGAGGGAAACTGATTTATGGAATCCGGGTTTGAGGGACTGACACCCAAACTACCCCTTTTTTCACGTTTCCCCTTTTGTTTTGACTGATGAAGGCACTGTGGGGGCAAAACTTTTTCCTCATTAAAGATCCCCAAGTGTTGAACATGTTTTAATTTATGTATAAATTTTTTATTACATTATAAACTAAAACGAAATCACTAAAACGGTTGATGCCCTTTATTATTTTTTTTGTTATTGTTGTTCCGTTTTTTCTTGTTATTGTTTTTCCCCTGGTTGTTCTTGGTTTTTTTTATTGTTTTTCCTGTTGTTTTTGTTCTAGTTATTTTTCCCTTGTTTTTGTTCTTGTTACTTCAGTAACAAACGATCACTTGCGCCCTTCCCTCGCCCTCTACCTCATCCCTTTTCTTTTAACCATCCTCTCCTTTTTTTTCTCCCCCAATTTTGTAACTTCAAAAAGGTCCCTGGACGGACCAAAAACTTTTGTCCTAAACCCCTCTAAAAGGGTGTAGATAAATGGTTCAGAGAAAAACCCTTTTTGATAAATTTAGACATGTATCTGTACTGGGGGAAACTTTTTCCCCACCACCCAGTGGCTTCATCATTTTTAAGCAAAAAAGAGGGTAAAAATCGGGAGTTTGGGGAAAATCATTCCTCACCGGAGTCATGTAATATCAATCACCTTAAAAATAATACAGCATATTTTCCCGAAGTGGCTTATGGGGACGGGAAAGGGTAAAGGGCAAGTGAGGCGATATCAAATGCCCACATGTGGCCAAATCCACATGGGGACCCCCTCCACATGTGGAAATCGGTCCTGCCCATAGGTTATGAAAGTGAAGAATGCCCTGAAACAAGACCAAAACTGAGGAAATGATTAAACCCCAAAAAACTCCCCCAAAACTTCACTTTTTTCTTCGTTTTAGGACGATGGGCCCCCCAGTGGGCCCAAACGTTTCCTCAGTTAAAAATCCCCCAAATGTTCACCCTGTGGGAATTCAACCCCAAAGGTTTTCAAGGGGACGTACTGGGTTACATCACCTAAATCCCTACCCTTTACCTGGGTTTTGCTGCCAACAGTGACAATGTCCCCCTGTATTAAGTGATAAAGTCCCCCAGCACCCGATAAGAGTTTCATCAAGCCTTTTCTGAAAAAAAACTCTGCCCAATTTAATTCTAAGTTTACTCACTTTCATTGCCATTTTATCGGGAAAAAAATCCCGTCGGGCATTTTTCTCTCTATTTTAGAGAACTTTTGATAAATTGTTTTTTTCTCTTTTACCTTTTCCCTAAATCTTTCCCAAAAAACATTTTTGTTTTTTTCCTTACCAAAGACTTTTTCTTGACAAAGCTCCTTGGGGAGCCCAATATTTTTGGGACAATAAAAAAGTATTAGTTTTCACTTGTGTCCCTTTTTTTTAATAAAATTTCCGGGAATTTTTTCCACCATTAATACACCAGTTTAATATTTTTTAAATATCAGAAATACTTAAATTTATCAAATTTTATATTACGTTTTTGGGGGGGGACATACCCTCCGAGCACATTAGCAAATACTGAGCATCCAGCAATTTGGTTTTTCCCGAATTAAACTATCCCGGGGATATTTTTACCCTGTACAGACCCTCTTTATTTCGGGAATTGTTTTATTGGGATACAAGTACAAAGGTTTTTTTATCCCCCACTAGACTTCCAAAATCTATGTAACATTTAAGAGGCAGTATTATCATCTTTTTTAGATGAATGGTTTTAGAAACCGACATGTGAAAATTAGACATGTGCAACTCTTTGGGAAAACTTTTTGAGGGGAAAAGTTTTTCCCCAATAAAAATATCCAAGAGTTGCCCCAGGGGTCTAATTTTTCATTATCATCCGTGTAATTTTTGTAGTTACTAAATGTTATTTCCCTAAACGTACGGGAAATTTTATTTTCCCCCTTAGGCGAATGATACCTGGGTTAAAGTGAAACCCTTCCAGCAAACAAGTGCTACAGCACGCTACCCGCACGAAAAAAGGGAAACGCCTGGGAACCCCGAAGTGTTTTGGGTGAAGAAGACTTTTTTACCAACCCCAAATATTTCCTTTGCCCTGAAGGAAAAAAAATTTTTTTGGGTCTTTTAAGCCGTGGGACTTTAACCTCAGTTTTAAAGAGAGGAAATTTTTTTTCCCCGTTTTCCCCCACAAAACCCCCTTTTTTTCCCCCCTAGCAGGGGAAAAATTTCAGTGCACTCGAACACTTTCCGACATTGTTTTTGTTTACGGACATCTTCAAACCCCCGCCGGGAAAATTTTCCTGGATTATCCGCGAACTTCAAATGGGAATTTTTATTCTTCATTAAGAAAGCCACATTATTTGTAATCGGTTTACGCAACTTCCGCACCCGTAGCGGGGAGAAACATCCCTGGACCACCGCCATGGGGGCCCCAAGGGAAAACCCACTCGCAAGGGAAAAGGGATTTATTTGCCTCATTTTTAGTGTGGGTTTTTTGGGGGCGTCCCCTCCCTGCTTCGGCCCCTGGCAAAACCCAAAAACTGGTTCGAGGCACTTTTGAAAGATTTGACGTCTCTCCAACAATGGGGAAAATAACTTCGGGCCTTTTTCAAGGCAGCAGGACTTTTTCTGGCGTTTCTTCCAGATATCCCCACCTCAAAGGTGATTTGAGGGCAACTTACTTTTTGCACCATTTCTAAAAAAAAAAAAAAAATTTTTTCGATTCATGGGAACGCTAAACCTGTAGGGATTATACAGCACCTCCCCGGGGGGCAGTCCGGTTGACCAAAGGGGGAAAGGGAAGGTTTTAGCTTTGAGTCGCTTTTAAATTTTAAAAACCCGATCACTTTGGTAATTAGTAAAAATTTTTCGAAAAATGGATTTAAACTGCCAATTAAAAAAAAAATTTTTCAATTGGTTACATTATGTTGGTAAAAAGGGTTTAAATTTAAACCCCTTTAGATTGTTTTTTTTTAATTTTTTGTAGATGGAAAAAAAAATAAAGATCAGACTGCAACCACCAAACCCTTTTAAAAGTATTTCCCCCCCCCCCCCCCTTTTCCCCCCCCCCCCTTTCCCCCTTTCATTCCTTACTTTCTCTTTATGCGTGCCCCCGTTTGGGGGCCCGGGAGGGAACGTTATTTTCCCCCATTACTCCGGTTTAAATTTTATCTTTTTTATTGCAAATGGGGTGCGCGGACGGCGAAAGGGATTAAAAGCGCGCTGACACAAAGGAACCCGGGGAAAAAGCAGCTTTTGGCGGGGGGAAGAACGGCACTGTTTAAGGGGGCCCTTTCGAAGCTTGCCCCGATGGCGTTAATTGGGTGGCCCATCCCCTTTTCCGAGGCTTTTCCCCCCTCTCTGAGCTTTCCTTTTGGGGAAACTCACACCCTCCTGGGCGTTCCCCGTTCCCGAAGTTTTCCAGACACAGATCTTATGGGGCCCAAGATGGTACTTTCCCCCCAGTAAAGGGGCCGAAAAGGGGAAACGAAAGTCAGTAGCCAAATTTTTTAGAGCAGTCGAAGTGATCTTTCGAACGAGAAGATGCTACAAGCTAGAGTAGCGGCAATAACAAATGATGACGCGAGCGTCGCTAGAGAGATTTTCATTGATGAGAATACCACTGACTGGAATTCCATCGAGAGTACCGTTACAGAAAGTACCACTACAGAAAGTACCACTACAGAAAGTACCACTACAGAAAGTACCAGTACCACCCCTGCAGTTAAGGGTTTGTAAAATGCTTGATCAGTTAAACTGGGGCCTGCAGTAACTGGTAGATTCGTGTGCTTAATGTGGGAACATTGTAATGAGGTTGGTGTGCTCTTAATATTGGTCTTGAGAGTCACTTATATGTGGTTGCAGGGGTCGAATTATAGCTCCTGACCCCGCCTGCGTGCGTGTTCCAGATACGATTAATTCTAACGTGTGTTTCTAATGTTTGTTATTATAAGTGTACTATCTAGTTTTGTCCCATTACAATATTTGACGTTTGTGTTTCATAGTTTTTTTTTCAACTAAATAAGGGCTGGACGAAAAATATTCCTGTGGGGGCTGGTATTTCACTTTACAACTCGCCATTTCGATATACAGTGTTCTGGTCACCCCAGCCTAGTCTCTTGTCACGCCTAAATAGGCTTATCAGTATCAGTTAGGGATTCTTCCAGATGAAGATCAAACAAAAGTCAAACTATACACAATACATAATTTCGTATATAAATTTCGTATTCCCAGCGATACAGGCTACAGTGACAATGCTAGACGAGGCTCTTTGTATCCCAGCGATACATTTATTTTACCAGGATTGTCTACCTTCGCAACCTGGCCTGAAGTAGATCTTGTCTACTAATAAGGTACTGAGGTAATATTTTTTACAAATCTGGATGACTAACTAGAGAGTTAAGAGTTAATACAAACAGTTCATTGATTTTCTTTACAACTCGCTAGAAATGCTTGGTTAATCAGCTCTTTAAATATTTATAAGATTAAATTACTCTAACATTACCAACGTGCTACTGCCGTTATCAATGTTCTCATTGAATACTTCATACTCGCTTTAAAACTATTCATAGTATTTCTCGCATTCCGTAATTCATACACACAGTTCGTGTCGTGTCATGGGATGCAGGTGTCAGCAAATCTAGACTAAAGGGGATATATCCGCTATTTTATGCCGAAGGTGATTCTGGTTCTTAGCAAGACTAGCAGCCTGTGGGTGTGGCACCATCGCGGAGAAAAGGCACCCTGCACCTAGATTTAAATTTTACTGCTATACTTGTTAGTTTATTGTGCACCCATATCCATCTTATGGACGGTATCACAATTATATGGATACACAAAAGGCCAAGGAACTAGTCCCCAAAAGGGTTGACAGGAGTGCATCTGGATTTTTATCCACTGTTCACTTATCTGTTACAAGCAAATGTAGGAAATTTACTTAACATATCTGGTATCTTTATTTTCACGAACAAGATATCTTAACATGTCACATAGGTTATTATACTGTATCTCTATATTCCTCAATTAGAGGGTGACTTAAGGTGAGGTTGGGGGGACGGATCCAGTGTGAGGGGTGGAGGACCCACAGTGTTAAGGGGGTGGGGCACTGTGTAGGAGAATTCATACATGACATTCATTGTGGAAGTGCTAAGTTCGTAGGGAATGAGATGTATCAAGCTTGATCAAAGGGGAGTATAGGTTCAATTCCTAGTATCAAGAAACTAAGCGTCCGTCAGGGAGGAGTAGTGTTTTGGTGCCAAGCTTCCATGGCCATCTGGTCCACACACTGCGCTGCCATGATCACACAAAAACCCTCACCGGTGTCAGGGTATCTCCGAGGATAAGTGTTGGCGGGCGCGCGCGCGCACGCGCACACGCGCACACACACACACACACGCCACACAACACCACACCACACACGCACACAACGCACACAACCACACACACACACCGCACACACGCACACACGCACACCGACACACGCAGACACAACGACGAGATATGGACCACACGCGCCAAAAGGCAAGCTCACACACGCGCAACTGAACGCGGCACTCACGCGCACAACGCACCCACAGGCAAGACACAAACCGAGAGACAACACAGCAAACTTAACACACAACACACACAACAACACACACACACACACACACACCACACACACACACACCCCACACACACACCCCAACACACACCACACACACAAAATCAGGAAGAAAACAGTCAAGGACCAGGTAATCAGACTGAGGAAGGATGATGGGGAGCTCACAAGAAACGACCAAGAGGTATGTGAGGAGCTCAAAACGAGATTTAAATATTTACAATGGAAACAGGTAGGACTTCAGGAATTCAGAACAGGGAGGTACACCAACATGTGCTGGATGAGGTACACATAACCGAGGAGGAGATGAAGCTGCTATGTGAACTTGATACACCAGAGGCAGTGGGACCAGACATCTCTCCGTGGGTCCTTTGAGAGGGAGCAGAGATGTGTGTGCCACTAACAAAGAACTTCAGCACATCCATTGAAACTGGGCAATTACCTGAGGTATAGAAGATGACAAATGTAGTCCAAATTTTTAAAAAAGGAGAGACACAAGGCATTAAACTACAGACCTGTGTCACTAACGTGTATAGTATGCAAAGTCATGGAGAAGATCATCAGGAGAATGGTGGAGCACCTGGAAAGAAATAAGCGTATAATGGACAACCAGCACGGTTTCAGGGAAGGAAAATCCTGTGTCACAAACCTACTGGAGTTTTATGACAAGGTGACAGAAGACAGGAGAGAGGGGTGGATAGACTGCATTTTCTTGTACTGCAAGAAGGCCTTCGACAGTTCCTCACAAGAGGTTAATGCAAAGGGTTAGAGGATCAGGTACACAACAAGAAAGGCACTGCAATGGATCAGGGAATATCTGACAGGGAGGCAACAACGAGTCATGGTACGTGACAAGGTGTCAGAGTGGGCGCCTGTGACAGGCAGGGTTCCACAAGGGCCAGTCCTAGGACCTGTGCTGTTTTTGGTATATGTGAATGACATAATGGAAGGTATAGACTCAGAAGTGCCCTTGTCTGCAGATGATGTAAAGTTAATGAGAATCAAATCGGTAGAGGATCAGGCAGAACTACAAAGAGACCTGGACAGGCTACAAGCCTGGTCCAGCAACTAGTTCCTTGAATTTAACCCTGCCAAATGCAAAGTCATGAAGATCGGGGAATGGCAAAGAAGACCGCAGACAGAGTATAGTCTAAGTGGCCAAAGACTGCAAACCTCACTCAAGGAAAAAGATCTTGGGGCGAGTATAATACTGAGCACATCTCCCGAAGTGCACATCAGTCAGATAACTGCTGCAGCATACGGGCGCCTGGCAAACCTACGGATAGCGTTCCGATACCTCAGTAAGAAATCGTTCAAGACTCTGTACACCATATACGTCAGGCCCACACTGAGTATGCAGCACTAGTTTGAATC
>NW_026476451.1:0-10346 GCF_026875155.1 Cherax quadricarinatus
AAAAAAAAAAAATTTAACAGGGAGAGAGGAAAAAAAGGCGGTGTCCTAAAGAAAAAAAACACTGAAAAAAAAACTGTGAGGCACGGTAGGCGTCACTACAAGCAGGAACTTTGTAGGAGGAAACACGCCATCCTGGGAATGGTCCAGAGACAGCGTAACACAGTTTCGTCTGGGACAAATGTGTGAAGTAACATCATTGAGCGCGGCGAACATACTTTCTATATAGGGTGCTTGGACGACTCACGTACCTGATGCCAGGGTTGACTGGAGGCAATCGTTAAGTGATCACTGAGGGATGTGCTACAATGATGTGGTCTCAGACCACACTCTATAACACATGCTACGTATATACTAATAACGCAGAGGGCTGAGTTACATTAATCTGGAGTCACACCACACTCTGGAACACAGGCAAAAAACTATCACACCTGCACGGACCATGTGGTAACACAATTTTCAACATGACTTCCACTAACGAATGATACTTTTTCTGTGCGAAATCGACAATATGGCATTTAAGAAGACGTGGAACCTGATTGAGAGGAATTAACATGTGACTTTACGGTACTAAATACTTTCAATATTTCTTCTATCAATACTTCTAGACATTACTGAAAATACTTTAAATGGCTCAATATTAAACTACAAAACAACACAGCAAAACAGACGCTGCAATTAGCTAGATAGCGAAAGGAAGAAAGAAACTAAAGGTAGGATATATATATGTCGTGCCGAATAGGCAGAACTTGCGATCTTGGCTTAAATAGCAACGTTCATCTTAAGACACATGTGCAACATCTGGATATCTTTATTGTAGACGATTCGTCATCCAGTAAAGATATCCAGATGTTGCATATGTGTCTTAACTTTCATATTGTCGGTATTTCATACCTTTCTTGCACAACGCTCATCTTGCCATATAGGACAAGTGAAAATTTGTGTATGCAATAATTTCGCCAAAATCATTCTGAACCTAACGAAAAAAATACATTTCACTGTGTTTGTTTAATATTAAATTATTGTAAACAAATCTAAAATATATTTAGTTGGGTTAGGTTAAAATAAATTGTTCTTGTTATAATAAGGTTAGGTAAGTTTTCTAAGACTCTTTTGGTGCAAAATTAAAAAATTTTACATTAACATTAATCAAAAAAATATATCTTTAAATATATAAGAGAAAATTTTAGAAAGGACTTAATTTTAAATGAGTTCTTGCTAATTGACCAATTTTACATATTCGGCACGACAAATATATATATATATATATATATATAAATATATATATATATATATAAAATAATTATATATATATATTCGTGCCGAATATGTAAAACTGAATCACACAAAGTGGGAGTTGTCACAATTGCTCTTTGCTGATGACACTGTGATTTTGGGTGATTCTGAAGAGAAGTTGCAGAGGTTGGTGGATGAATTTGGTAGGGTGTGTTAAAGAAGAAAATTGAAAGTGAATACAGGAAAGAGTAAAGTTATGAGGATAACAAAAAGATTAGGTGATGAAAGATTGGATATAAGATTGGAGGGAGAGAGTATGGAGGAGGTGAATGTATTCAGATATTTGGGAGTGGACGTGACAGCGGATGGGTCTATGAAAGATAAGGTGAATCATAGAATTGATGAGAGAAAAAGGGTGAGTGGTGCACTTAGGAGTCTGTGGAGACAAAGAACTTTGTCCTTGGAAGCAAAGAGGGGAATGTATGAGAGTATAGTTTTACCAACGCTCCTGTATGGGTGTGAAGCATGGGTGATGAATGTTGCAGCGAGGAGAAGGCTGGAGGCAGTGGAGATGTCATGTCTGAGGGCAATGTGTGGTGTGAATATAATGCAGAGAATTCATAGTTTGGAAGTTAGGAGGAGGTGCGGGAGTGCCAAAACTGTTGTCCAAGGGCCTGAGGAAGGGTTGTTGAGGTGGTTCGGACATGTAGAGAGAATGGAGCGAAACAGAATGACTTCAAGAGTGTATCAGTCTGTAGTGGAAGGAAGGCGGGGTAGGGGTCGACATAGGAAAGGTTGGGGGGAGGGGGTAAAGGAGGTTTTGTGTGCGAGGGGCTTGGACTTCCAGCGGGCATGCGTGATCGTGTTTGATAGGAGTGAATGGAGACAAATGGTTTTTAATACTTGACGTGCTGTTGGAGTGTGAGCAAAGTAACATTTATGAAGGGATTCAGGGAAACCGGCAGGCCGGACTTGAGTCCTGGAGATGGGAAGTACAGTGCCTGCACTCTGAAGGAGGCGTGTTAATGTTGCAGTTTAAAAACTGTAGTGTAAAGCACCCTTCTGGCAAGACAGTGATGGAGTGAATGATGGTGAAAGTTTTTCTTTTGTGGGCCACCCTGCCTTGGTGGGAATCGGCCAGTTAATAAAAAAAAATAATATATATATATATATATATTGATATATGTGTGTGTGTGTGTGTGTGTGTGAGGGGGATGGGGGTACGTAGGCGGCGCCCAAGACTGACACGTTGGGGCAGTAACAGGAAAACACACACAAAAACTTACTTCACGCTATAGTACCTTAGCTATGTGGCTTGGACATCTGGCTTGAACATTAGGCATGGGCACCATGTGGCTTGGACATCAAGTGGCTTGATGATCCACACAGCCTGATAACCAGCGTGGCTTAACTGATCCACGTGACTTCGAGTGTCTTGTGCACTCTGAAACACAGTTCTGGCTAGAAATTCACAGAGAAACAGCACAGAGGGAGCGATGACTGGATGAGTGAAGGGTGCAGTGTCACAAAGTGACATCTAGGGAGGCCTAGACGCCCACCAGGCGGAAGCACAGGTCTATGGAGAAAGATCCTCTAGCGGTAGTTATGGGAAATAGATATGGGGTATGCATACTGTCTACATTATTATTAGTGTATTATAAATATTATTAAATATCCCCAGTGGAGACCCTGAAGTGGTGGCTAAATTTTTTTCTTTTGGCTTGCTACGGCTCTTTCTTTTTCATTTCGCTTATAACACAAGTGATAAGCATCAAATTCTCTATGCTGGTTTATGGTAACTAGGTTAATATTCATGAGCAATTATCATATGCAAGTTCCCAATTATCAAAACTGTTAAACCCATTCGTATTATTTTGAAATTGCTCCGATAACTTCCAAAACAATCTGCAGCGTAGCTTCAAATGTTCAAAAAAGGTGCCTCCTAATTCGGTGAGGAGAAGAATTAATTTTAAGAGTTTAAGTGAACATCGGCTTCTCTATTTAAGTGAATGGCTTCACTATTTAATAGAGGGATGCATCTTACGGCCACGATCGTGCCTGTTAGCCTGAACTAAAACAGCTGATGGTGGAAGCAGCGATGCTTTCAACATCGTTGGTGAATCTTCAGATAAAATGGAATTATGGATTTGCTAACATATATATAACTACACTATCAGTAACCATAACACCGTTCTCAGGGTCATGGAAAAAGCCGAACAGTGTAAAATAAAGACTGGTAGCAAAGAATTCTTTCAGTATGACTTAATAAAACCTTGAATGGAATCTTGTATTAAAAGTATTCTCTGCTTCAAGTGTCTTTATTTCCTCTGAGGGTATTCTCATCAAGTAGAATGACCAGAACGTAGTTGCCAAACAAATATTCCAAATACAAGGAACTTTTTAGAAACCTTCTTCAGCTGTCTGTCCTGAGATACCACACATTCATTTTCCTTTATTTCTATACACACACAGCTTTATTCCTGACTCTCGTTTGTTAACATTATCCTCGAGCACTACCCTAGCACCTCATCTCTCCGCTATATAAGCCCTCTCTCTCTCTCTAAGCCCTCTCTCTCTCTCTCTCTCTCTTCACACTTTAACATTAAACTTGACAAAGCTCCTGGTGAGTGAAACGCAGCCTACACTATAGTATCAACATTTCACATTTCTTTGTTTACATAATTATTTTCAATTTTTTTTTATAGTATACAAGATGAACTTTTGTAAATCTCAATTTTTTTAAAACATCGGCCTTTTCCCACCAAGGCAGGATGACCCGAAAAAAAAGAAAAACTTTCATCATTCATTCCATCACTGTCTTGCCAGAACGAGCTTTCACTACAGTTATATAACTGCAGCATTAACACCCCCCTTTCAGAGTGCAGACACTGTACTTCCCATCTCCAGGACTCAAGTCCGGCCTGCCGGTTTCCCTGAATCCCTTCATAAATGTTACTTTGCTCACACTCCAACAGCACGTCAAGTATTAGAAACCATTTGTCTCCATTTGCTCCCATCTAACACACTCACGCACGCTGGAAGTCCAGGCCCCTTGCAAACTAAACCTCCTTTACCCCCTCCCTCCAACCTTTCTTAGGGCGACCACTCCACAAAAGATTTATACACTCTTGAAGTCATTCTATTTCGTTCCATCCTCTCTGCATATCCAAACTATCTCAATAACCCTTCCTCAGCCCCTGGATAATAGTTTTGGTAATCCCGCACCCCCACCTAATCTCCAAACTATGGATTCTCTGCATTATATTCACGCCACACATTGCCCTCAGACATAACATCTAAACTGCCTCCAGCCTTCTCCTTGTTGCAACATTCACCATCCATGCCTCACACCCATACAAGGGCATTGGCATAACTATACTCTCATACATTCCCCTCTTTGCTTTCTTAAAAAAAAGTTCTTGGTCTCCACAGACATCTCAATGCATCACTCATCTTTTTCCCTTAGTCAATTCTATGATTCACCTCATCTTTCATAGACCCATCTGCTGACACGTCCACTCCCAAACATCTAAATACATTCACCTCCTCCATAATCTCTCCCTCCAATCTGATATCCAATCTTCCGTTACCTAATTTTTTTATCCTCATCACCTTATTCTTTCCTATATTCACTTTTAATTTCCTTCTGTTACATACCCTACTAAACTCATCCACCAACCCCTGCAACTTTTCTTCAGAATCTCCCAAAAGCACTGTGTCATCAGTAAAGAGCAACTGTGACAACTCCAACTTTGCGTTAGATTTTTATCTTTTAACCCCACATCTCCTGCCAAGACCCAAGCATTCATTTCTCTTACAACCCCATCGATAAATATATTGATCAACTATAGTGACAGCACCCATCCTCGTCTAAGACCTACTTATACTGGGGAATAATCTCCCTCTCGCCTATATACTCTAGCCTGAACTTCACTATCCTCGTATAGACTCCTCACTTTCAATAACCTACCTCCTATTTCATACATTTGCAACATCTGCCACATTGTCCCCCCCCCCTCCTATCCACCCGTTTGTGTTGATACGAAGTGAGGGGGGAGGGGGGGGGGGGGGAGGGGGGGGGGTTGTTGCGTGTGGATGGGTGGTGGATGGGGCAGAGGGTAACCTTTGTAAGTGTGTATGCGCCAGCAGAAAACGATATGAAAGTAAAGAGGGATTTTGTGTGTGATGATCTAGTTCTCGCCTTACGTGGTTTACCTGCAGTAGCCATAGTTGGTGGGGACTGGAATTGTGTAATTAGGAGAGCTGATGTGGAACCACGAGGGGGGGGGGCACATGTTGGTAGACTTACGAAATCTCATGGTGGATGTTCAGTTGAGGGATGTGGTAGGTGGGGGCGCGTGGGAGGTAGAGCACACTTTCGTGAGGAGAGGTTATGCGGCTAGGTTAGATAGGTTGTACATATCTCACGGGGTATTGTCAAAGTCTGTCCGTACAATTGAAGTAGCTTTTTCCGATCATCGGGCGGTAGTTGCAGAGGTCGAGTGGAAGTCATTAGCTAATATCTCTAGGGGATACTGGGAAATTAATGAACCCATATTTATAAGAATTGATCCGTTTCCCTTCCCGCACATAATAATGCCGAATCCGTTCCTTAGCCACACCATCCCACCACGTCACCACATCCTCTACCCCTTTTACCTCCTCACTTAACCCCTCCCACAGCGCTGTAAAACCCTCCAGCCCCTCCTCATCTTCTAACACACTCGTATTTAACTATTTGGAAGACAGGTTAAGGGGTTGTTATGTACGGGGAGCGGTGGAGGGTACCTATCCTATGGACGACATTATGGTACTTAAGGAGAGGTTGCGGAAAATCCAGGACGAGAAGTTCCAAGCGGTGAGAGTAATGGCGGGGGTGGAGGAGGTGTTATGGGGAGATAGGCTGTCGTCGTGTGTGTTGCGTAGGCAAAAACAACGTCAGCAGGCAACAGCTATTCCATGGTTGGAGGTTCATGAGTCGGTGGGTGGGTATAGGGTGGGTCAGGTTATACAAACTACAGATGGCATGGGGTTGTTTGCGGATAAGTGGTATGAGCAGTATACTGGCAAGAGGAAGAGGTAGGGATTGGGGATTTAGAACAGGTGTGTGGAAGTGTGACATGTCGGTTGAGAAACAGTGATAGGGAAGCACTGGGTGGGGAAATAAATGAGGAGGAAATATGGAGAGCTTTAAGTGAAATGCGTAAGGGCAAAGCGCCGGGAATCGATGGACTACCGGCAGAGTTTTATCAACAGCATTGGGAGCTAATGAGGGTTTTTTTGGTAAGGTTATTAAATTTGATGAAGGAGAAGGGCACGCTGGGGGAAAAGCAGGCAACAGCTGTAGTAGTCTTGGTACCGAAGGGTAAGGGACAGCATACGCTTAGGAACTACCGGGCAATATCGTTGTTATGCGCGGATTATAAGTTGTTTGCTAAGATTTTAGGAAATAGGTTTAAGTGTGTAGTAGGGCGGGTTGTATCGGAAACCCAGTTTGGGTTGCCAGGTAGGCCTATGGGGGAGGGGCATGGGTTACTACGGGATTTCGTGGAAGTAAATGGGGGGAAAAGGGGGGGGGCTTGGTTGCTCTAGACTGGCAAGGAGCATATGATAGTGTGAAGCAAGAAGCATTGAGAGCTATCCTTAGGAAACAGGGTTTTGGGGAAGAAATAGTGGGCTGGGTAGATGCGTTATATCGTGGGGCAATGGCGAGGTACAGATTAATGGAAGATTGGGGGGGAGGATTGTAATGGGTAGGGGACTTAGACAGGGGTGTCCTATGTCACAGCTTTTGTTTGCGTGCATACAGGACCCCTTTTATAGAATGGTGCAGCAGCAAATGGGCATTAGTGAGGGGGAAGGAAGTGGAGTTGGGAGGGTTTGGCCAGTTCTAATAGGGTATGTAGATGATACTACTGTTCTGGTTAGGGAGGGGATGCCAATGAACGCCTTAGATGGGTAGTTGACACGTTCGCAGGTGCAACTGGTATGAGAGTGAACTCAGAGAAGTCCATGGCCATGGGGTTAGGAACTTGGGTGGGGAGGGTTGAGTGGGGTACTGCAGTTGTGACGAAGCGGGTGACTTCGTTAAAAATTTGTGGTCTTATCTATGCAGATGATCTGGATGTTGCACGTGTGGAAAACTCGGTTAGGTTGGTAGACAGGATTCTGGGTCGCTTGGGAGCATTGCGGCCTTATCATTTGACCCTTGTGCAGCGTGCCATTGTTATTAACGTCTTATTGTATAGCAAGGTTTGGCACGTGGCAGCCGTGTTCCCTTTAACTGGGACGGCAATTGCAAGTATACTTAGACGGGTTTTTAAATTCATGTGGGGTTCGGGCTGTGATTGGCTTAAAAGGGATGTGGTAATGTTACCTGTGCGTCAGGAGGGGTTGGGTTTATTGAATTTAAAGCGGAGGGTCAAATGTATCTTCATTAAGAGGGAGGTGATGAGGGAGGGTGTGGGTGGGTGGGGGGGTTCAAGATACAACCGTAGATTGCAACATATGTATTCTGGAGTAGAGTTGCGTGAGTGTGAAACTATTTTGAGGGCAGTGGTGTTGGTTAGGGATCTGGGGAAGGTAAAAATAAGTATGCTGTGTAGGATGTTAGTGGGGAGGGTAATGGCACCGGTGGAGGGAATTTTCCCCATGTATGACTGGGGAAGTATATGGAGAAGGTTCAGTAGGTTACAACCCCGTGGGTGTGAGGTGATGTATCGTTTTTTGCATGGGATTTTACCGTCGGGTGTGGTTTTACGGGCTAGACGGGTGGTTGAGGCGGGGGTCTGTGAAATATGTGGAGGGGAGGATTCTGCGTTCCACGTAGTGTATTTTTGTGAGGGGATGGGGAGCGTCAGGGGTTGGTTGAGCAGGGTGCTGCATAGGATAAGAGGTAAAAGCATTTCTGTTCTGCGAGCATTAAGTCTTGACGTGGGAGTATGGATGAGAGTATTATTAGGCTGTGGAGTACATTATGGTAGATTATATACATAACCGTGGGGAATGAGGGGAAGGGGTCAGTGAGGTGAAGAGGCGGTATTGGCAGTTACGTTTTATAAAACGTTGTGCCGTAACAGAGAAATTTATGGGAGAAGGTGGGAGCGGGCTTTCTCAGAGGGATATAGAGAACTTACGTTAGAGGTTTTATTAAATTTGTAAATTAGGTGAGAGGGGCAGGGTAGGGATGGTAAATGCTAATGTAGGATGGGATGTCAGGGGTAGAAACGGGGTCGTCTCCTTGCATAATGTAACGGGCGAATGTGTATGAACCTGTGCGTATGATGTGTAATCACAGTCTGCGCCTGTGTGCGCCTTAGACGCGCTGATGTGATTAAGGATTGGTTGAACTTCATTAAGCATTGTTCCTGGACTTGTTAAGCACTAGAAGTTTATCTTACCCTGGTTTTAGTGTCACTGTCATTAATACGTTTTCGATTTGGTGTTCCTGTATCACCAGTGATTGTAAGACACATTAAATATATTCTTGCTGAATTATAATTCAGGATGTTTCTGTTGATGTGTGTGTGGGGGGGGGGAGAATTGAAATTTTAAGTCACTATCGGTAATGATACTTTTGTATGATAATGGATGTTGAATGTTGCGTGTGAGAGTGTAAGATCGCTGTAATGTGTATGACTTGGCCATGTTTCCCTTATGTTAATATTTTTATTCATTGTACTGTGTCTTTGGTGTTACTGTTTCACCAATACTTATATAATTACCACTTCGTTTATTCATATATGTCAAGTTAGGATGTTAAAGTTACCATGTTGGTGATAATGATCATATTCATTTCGGGGTGAAAGGGGGGGGGTAATTAATGTGTAATGAGTTTAAGTCGTTACCGGTAATACCAACTTTATTGGTAGTTGTATATTTGTGTTTGAAATGTAATATTTCACATTGTGTTAGTATTATTTAAGGTCTTGTGGCATTTCAGTATACTTTATCTTCGCTTGTATTTGTAGCAATGTTTTATATTTTGTGGTAATGTTAGTTTAATTGGTAAATAAACATGTAGATAGGTTGCCTTTGAGCTCTGTTGAACTTCAGTGTAACAATGTTCTATGTAATATTAATCGTTTGCATGTATTTAGACGACCTGGTTGAGGTGTCACTGTGTTGGATTCTTGTGTATTAATCTGTTCTGTGTATTTATACCACCTTGTATTTGCATTGCTTTAAATAAAATATAATAAAAAAAAATATAATCGCCAGTCTCCTTGCCTTTGCTCCAGAATCACGACAACCACGGTGCTCTCAACACCAACTCCAAGGCTGAGGGACTGATTACCTCATCTTTTGTATATAGTTCTACTGTCTTCTAATTATGTCCTAGGATCTGTATTGATAAAGCCACTGGATGGCGAAACGTCTACAATAAAGATATCCAGATGTTGCATGTGTGTCTTAACTTTCATTTACAAAGTCACACTAACAGAAAGGGGATAAGGAGGCAGTATATATAGGCCGGCAGACAGGGACGGGACATAAGAGGTAGTAGGAAAGGAAGTAGAGAGGTAGAAGTAATAGCAGTAGTGGGAGTCAGCCAAAGGCCAAGAAAGAGGGGCAATGCAGGAGAGCTAAGGGCCCACAAGGGGTCGGAACAAAAACACATTGGGAGAGAGGAAGCAAAGGACAAAACACCCAAGGCAGAAGAAAGAGGAAAAAGGAAAGGGAAAGAGGGAGAAGGAGAAAAAAGAATCAGTTTATATAACGGGTGTTCTGAAGTTTGGAGTATTTTACAATGTAATGGAAAATGAAGGCATCTACAGAGACAAAGCCACGACGAAGATTCATACACGTAGAGTTGTGTATAAGGTAGGATTCAACCAGACGTCGACTGTGAAACTTAGAAGTAGGGTAGACAGTTTTAGCAGAACACCAGTCAATAGGATGACTGTGTTTTCTGACATGACAGAAAAGAGCTCCCGAAGTCTGTCAGAATGAGAACGGTCAGTTTCTCCAAATTACTGAAGAGGACAAGAGGAACGTGAAATAGAGTAGTCACCAGGAGTATCTAAAGAGGGAGGAGAGTAAGAACTAGATTAGCGCCAAGAGTCTTAGTCTAGCGAAAATTAAGTTTCATGTTTAAAAGAACGGAGAAAATT
>NW_026476453.1:0-10012 GCF_026875155.1 Cherax quadricarinatus
TAAAAAAGGGGGGGAAAAGGAGGGGTAAAGCATTTTGGAAAGATTTCTTAAACAAGGTTGTCAAAAATTGTGGAGGAGTGGAGGCAGATACCATACATAGTTTTAAGACGGGTTTTGAAAAAGCTCGTGAAAGGGAGAAGAGGACCTAGAGTGATCATGAAAGGCGGGGCCCAAGGAGCATAATCGACCCTCAGCCACAAATAGGTGATTTACAATTAGTTGTGTACACACCCCAACCACAAAACAAACCCACACCCACACAACACAACACAGGCCAAAGACACACGGCAAAGAGTAGGAAAAAGGAATGGATGACAAAGGACCGGGAAAACATGGAGTTGAAAGGCCAAAACCCTGAACGATGCATAATAAGGAGAGAACCAGCGCCCATTACGAGAATGACATACCATCAAAAGTCTAATCGAACCAAGTGTATAAGCCACATCCGAGGAAACAACAGTCAACGTGACAACAATCTTAAAATTCACTTAACATTCATTTAAACTTCATCTTAACATTCAATCTTAAATTGATCTTAAAAACTCTTTCCTTAACAATTTTAACGTTATCTTAAATTCATCTAACAATTTTAAACATTTATCTTAACATTCAACTTAACTTTCCCAACTTAAAATTTAATCTTAACATTCTCACAGTTTAAAGCCGCCTCCCAACCCAAAAAATTATGAAAGTGTATTATTGTAAGTGCTTTTGTAAATTATTTTGGGGGTTCTGAAATGGACTAATCTCATTTACTTTATTCCTTATGGAAAAAATTTCTTTGGTAATGGCACTCGAACAGCCTTCTGGAACGATTAACCGAAACTCGGGTTCCACTCAGAAACGGCTCAGGGGAATGAAGTTTGAGTCACGAATCTACTGGTGGTCTGTAGCAATGTCACAGAAGTATACAGAAAAGAGGGATGGTAAAATGCATCTTCTTGGCTCATAAGAAGATTTTCGATACAGTACCACACAAGGGAACTGGTTCAAAAGCTAGATTGCAGGCAGGAATTAGCAGGGAAACACTACAGTGGATCAGGGAATAGATGACACGAAGGATTTCGTTTGTGTTGGGGCCTCATCAAACCAAAAACTGCCTGGCAACCCTGGAATAGCGTACGACATTCAAGGAATAATTTAAGCCACTTTTACAAACCGTGTACGACTGGCCCATACTGGATTTCAGCACACCAGGGAACCACACCGGTCTAACACGTCAAGAAATTTGCGAAAGTGCAAATGTTTCCAGCAAGATAGTACGGGGAGCGAAGGTATGTCAAACGAGGAAGGTTAAGGGGCGGGGTAGTCCATGATAATGACATAAAATATGAGAGGAATGGACAAGGTATAGGACGGATTGTCTTAGAGAAGGGAAAAACAGAAACAAGGGTTACAGCTGAAAGTTGAAGAACTGAAAGTCTCAGAGATGTTAGGAATACTTTTCAGTCACTGAGGTGTCAGAGAAAAAAACAGTCGGGAGGGATGAGTGGAGCAGGATTCATACATACTTTAAGAAGGGGTTTACGATGAAGCCAGGAGCAGGAAGAAAGAAACCTATTTGAGACCATAAGAGGAGGGTTTTAAGGAAGAAATCCAAACCCTGTAACCACAATTGGGCAGTCCACACACAATACACACACATTCACACACACACACACAAAACACACCAAAAACACACACAAAACACCACACACACAACAACACACACACAAACCTCACACAAGGAGAAAGATCTTGGGTGAGTATAACACCGAGCAAGTCTCCGGAAGCAACAATCATCAGATAACTGCTGCAGCATATGGGGCCGGCAAACCTAGAACAGCATTCGACACCTAAAAAGGGGAATCTTCAAGACACTGTACACCGGATTCAGGCCCATACTGGAGTTTCAGCACCTGTTAGAACCCGAAACTTGATAAAGCACGTCAGAAACTAGAGAAGTACAAATTTTGGGCCAAAAGGGTTTAGTTCCAGAGCTAAGGGGAAGTCCTATGAAGAAAGATTAAGGGAAATGGGCCTGACGACATGGAGGACAGGGGGGCAGGGGAGACTGAAACGACATATAAAATACTGCGTGGAATAGACAAGGTGGACAAAGACAGGATGTTCCGGGGAAGGGGGACACAGAAACAAAAGGCCACAATTGGAAGTTGAAGACACAAATGAGTCAAGAATTTTAAAGAAGTATTTCTTCAGTCATAGAGTTGTAAGACATGGAATAGCCTAGAAAATGACGTAGTGGAGGCAGGAACCAAACATTTTAAGGACGAGGTTTGATAAAGCTCATGGAGCGGGAGAGAGAGAAGGGCCCAGTAGCAACGGTGAAGAGGCGGGGCCGGAGCTAGACTCGCCCCTGCAATCACAAATAGGTGAGTACAAATAGTGATACACCACCACACACAACACCACACAACGCCGTGGAATAGCCTAAAAATGACGTAGTGAGCGGAACCATAAATAGTTTTAAGACGAGGATGATAAAACTCAGGGCAGGGGGAGAGAGGACCTAGTAGCAATCAGCGAAAAAGCGGGGGCCAGGAGCTATGAATCGACCCCTGCAACCAAAATAGATTTAGTGCAAATAGGGGAGTACACCAAAAACACACACACACCCACACAACACACAGGTCTAGGAACCCGTGCTGTTCTGGTATACGTGAACGACATAAGGGAAAGGGGGAACCAAAGTGTCCTTGTTTGCAGACGAGTGAAGTAATGAAAGAATCGAAACGACGAGGTCAGGAGGCTACAGCCTGGTCCGCAAACTGGCTCCTTGAAATTTAACCTGCCAATGCAAAGTCAGAAGAAATTGGGAAGGGCAAAGAAGACCGCAGGACACAATATAGTTTAATGCCAAGACTGCAAACCTTTATCAAGGAAAAAGATTGGTGAGTAAAAACACCGAGCATATCTCCTGAGGCGCAAATCAATCAGTAACGCTGCAGCATACGGGCGGGCCTGGCAAACCTACGATAGCGTTTTCCCATACCCCAGTAAAGGTCTTTAAAAACTTGTACAAACCCCTACGCAGGCCCATACGAGTATGCAGCACAGTTTGGAATCAACTAGTCAAGCACGTAAAAATTAGAGAAAGTGCAAAGGTTTGCAAAAGAATAGTCCAAGCTACGGGATTGTCCTATGAAGAAAGGTTGAGGGAAATCGCCTGACACACTGAGGCCAAAGGGGGGTCAGGGAGAAAATGATAAGACATATAAATACTGCGCGGAATAGACGAGGTGGACAAAGACGGAGTTCCAGAGATGGACACAGACACAGAGGTCACAAATTTGGGAATTGAAGACTCAGATGAATCAAAGGGAAGTTAGGAAGTATTTCTTCAGTCATAGGGGTAGTCAGCCATGGAATAGCCTAGAAGTGACGTAGTGGAGGGGAACCATACATAGTTTTAAGGGTTTTGATAAGCTCATGGGCAGGGAGAGAGAGGACCTGTAGCAATAGCGAAGAGCGGGCCGGACTGTGAAATCGACCCCGCAACCACAATAGGTGAGTACAAATAGGTTTGGACACCACAACACACAAACACACTTTAATTGAAGTTTTTTAAAGGAATGATTAAATATGATTTTAACACCCCAGATTCATCAGATCTCGGTGACTACAATAGGTGAGTGCACACACATTTGATAAACCTCTGGAACAAGGGGAAGGATGACCTAGTACGACAAGTGAAAATTAGGACCAGGAGCTGTTACCCGACCCCTGTAAAAACAAAATCGGTGAGCAAAATGAGTACGGACACACGCACAAAAACCCGACTTCTCACTCAGCGCACAACTGCGGCGATGTATTGGTAAGGGCCCTTTTAGGAAATCATGAACGAAGAATGGGGAAAAACCAAAAACATTTAAAAAAGGGGGAAAAGGGGCGAGGGGAACACAATGATGTGAGGGAGCAAAAAGAAAAAAAAGGCTCGTAGCTGAATTTAGATATTTGGTGGAAAAAAAATGGGAAAAAATTTTAAAACCAGTAAATGGAAATTGGGAAAATTTAAAAAATATTGGTGATAAAAAAAGAAGTAAAAGACTGAGGGCCCCAAAATGGAGGGGTTTGAATGGGAAAAATGAGGTGAAGAATGGGTAAAATCGCAGCTGGGGAAAAGAGATCAGAAACAATTTTTTCAGAAATTCTCCAAGCGGGAGTAAGAAATATTAAAAGTAAAGGCATGAATAAAACTGAGTGAAGGCAGAGAAAAAAGGATTACTGAAAAATCATAGTGGGTGAAAAAAGGGAAAATTAATACCAGTAGGCAATTGGATAAATATGGATCGATAAATAAAAAAGTAAAAGACTGAACAAAAAGGGTAAATAAAATCAGGTGAAATGCATAAAACTACTGGAGACAGAATGATCACTGAATACTTTAACAGAAATCACTCGTCAATGCTGTGAGTGCAGAGATATATCAACTTAAATCATGATTAAGTCAGATAATGCATTCAGAGATTATGAGAAAAATTGGCAAAATTCAACTCCAGTAGCAGTTTCAGATGAATAGATACAAAGAGGAAAGAAATTAAGACAAGTTACACTGAGGACTACCACCTGGATCTGAATGAACAATCACTGGGTCTAGTGCTTCAGGCTGAAAGATCCTTATACTGTGACAGATTCATGGGAACATTCTAACTCATGAGGCGTGTAAAGACACAAAGTTAGCAGATTTGCCAAGACGTTACGCCACCATAGGCTCTTCGTGATACTGGTTCTGTGTCTAAGATTGTGACAGATGAACATTCCTTAAATCGTTAAAACTCTTGTCGTAGTCTTTGTTGCCACTCGGTTCTTTCTGGAGTCTCTCTGTCTCATTTAGCATGATTTTAAACTGGTAATTCTTGTCACGTTTTCCTCCGTATGGTTTGTGAACACTCTACTTCAACTTTGTCATGATGATTACATGTCTTGTCATTGCTACCTTCCTCCTATTGTTGTCAATTCAGCTGGGCCTCTCTGTATTGTGCATCGATTGCAGCTGGCCTCCTCCTTATCTGTGCATATTGCAGCTGGGCCTCCCTCCTTATCTGTGCATATTCGTTTATGGTTCTTGTAATCTCACTATTTTTCTGGGCTCTTTGTCAACGTTTTTCATACCCGTAGGTTTGGCCTTTCCGCTTCACTTGTAACTCTGTTATGTATTCGAATCTCTGGGTCATGTGATCACCACCTCCTAGGGGCCCTTCATATGTGATGTTCTCCATATCTGAACTTCTCAAATTGAACATGAGGTCCAGTCCTGGTGGTTCATCCTCCCTCTCTTTCTCGTGTTCCTAACATGTTTATGCAGTTCAATCTCTTTGTGATTGAAATCACCCACAACTAGTAACTTCAGCTAGTGTATCAACCATTGCTCTGTTGCTCTTATCATATTCGTGTGTGTGTGTGTGTGTGTGTGTGTGTGTGTGTGTGTGTGTGTGTGTGTGTGTACTCACCTAATTGTACTCACCTAATTGTGGTTGCAGGGGTCGAGACACAGCTCCTGGCCCCGCCTCTTCACTGATCGCTACTAGGTCCTCTCTCTCTCTGCTTCCAGAGCTTTGTCATACCTCGTCTTAAAGCTATGTATGGTTCCTGCCTCCACTACATCACTTGTTAGGCTATTCCACTTTCTGGCGACTCTAAGACTGAAGAAATACTTCCTAATATCCCTATGACTCGTCTGAGTCTTCAACTTCCAATTGTGACCTTTTGTTTTTGTTTCCCCTCTCTGGAACAACCTGTCTCTGTCTACCTTATCTATTCCATGAAGTATTTTGTATGTCGTTATCATGTCTCCCCTGACCCGCCTGTCCTCCAATGTCGTTAGTCCGATTTCCCTCAACCTTTCTTCGTAGGACATACCCCTGAGCTCCGGAACTAGCCTTGGTGTGTGTGTGTGCGTGTGTGTGTGTGTGTGTGTGCGTGTGTGTGTGTGTGTGTGTACTCACCTAGTTGAGGTTGCAGGGGTCGAGTCCAAGCTCCTGGCCCCGCCTCGTCACTGGTCGCTACTAGGTCACTCTCCCTGAACCGTGAGCTTTATCACACCTCTGCTTAAAGCTATGTATGGATCCTGCCTCCATTACATCGCTTCCCAAACTATTCCACTTCCTGACTACTCTGTGGCTGAAGAAATACTTCCTAACATCCCTGTGTTTCATCTGAGTCTTCAACTTCCAACTGTGTCCCCTTTGTTACTGTGTCCAATCTCTGGAACATCCTGTCTTTGTCCACCTTGTCAAGTCCTCTCAGTATTTTGTATGTCGTTATCATATCCCCCCTATCTCTCCTGTCCTCCAGTGTCGTCAGGTTGATTTCCCTTAACCTCTCCTCTTAGCTATGGGACTAGTCTTGTTGCAAACCTTTGCACTTTCTCTAGCTTCTTTACGTGCTTGGCTAGGTGTGGGTTAAAAATTGGTGCCGCATACTCCAATATGGGCCTAACGTACACAGTGTACAGGGTCCTGAACGATTCCTTATTAAGATGTCGGAATGCTGTTCCGGGGTTTGCTAGACGCCTATATGGTGCAGCAGTTATTTGGTTGATGTGCGCTTCAGGAGATGTGCCTGGTGTTATACTCACCCCAAGATCTTTTTCCTTGAGTGAGGTTTGTAGTCTCTGGCCCCCCTAGACTGTACTCCGTCTGCGGTCTTCTTTGCGCTTCCCCAATCTTCATAACTTTGCACTTGGTGGGATTGAACTCCAGGAGCCAATTGCTGGACCAGGTCTGCAGCCTGTCCAGATCCCTTTGTAGTTCTTCCTGGTCTTCGATCAAATGAATTCTTCTCATCAACTTCACATCATCTGCAAACAGGGACACCTCGGAGTCTCTTCCTTCCCTAATGTCGTTCACAAATACCAGAAACAGCACTGGTCCTAGGATTGACCCCTGTGGGACCCCGCTGGTCACAGGTGCCCACTCTGACACCTCGCCACGTACCATGACTCGCTGTTTGTCTTCCTGACAAGTATTCCCTGATCCATTGTAGTGCCTTCCCTGTTATCCCTTTGCTTGGTCCTCCAGTTTTTGCACTAATCTCTTGTGTGGAACTGTGTCAAACGCCTTCTTGCAGTCCAAGAAAATGCAACCCATCCACTCCTCTCTCTCTTGTCTTACTGCGGTACCATGTCATAAAACTCCAATAGGTTTGTGACACAGGATTTCCCGTCCCTGAAACCATTTTGGCTGCTGTTGATGAGAACATTCCTTTCTAGGTGTTAAACCACTTTTCTCCTGATAATCTTTTTCATGACTCTACATACTATACATGTCAGTGACACTGGTCTTAGTTTAGTGCTTCATGTCTGTCTCCTTTTTAAAGATTGGGAATACATTTGCTGTCTTCCATGCCTCAGGAAATTTCTCCCTGTTTCGATAGATGTATTGAATATTGTTTTTAAAGGGGTACACATAGTGCCTCTGCTCCCTCTCTCAGGACCATGGGGAGATGTTATCCGGCCCCATTGCCTTTGAGGTATCTAGTTTCACTCAGAAGCCTCTTCACTTCTTCCTCGGTTGTGTGTACTGTGTCCAGCACTTGGTGTGCCCCACATCTCCGTCATTCTGGAGCCCCTTCTTTTCTCTTCTGTGAACACTTCTTTGAATCTCTTGTTGAGTTACTAATACTTCACGGTCATTTCTTGCTGTTTTCCCCCTTTCCCTTTCCTTAGCCTGATTACCTGGTCCTTGACTGTTGGTTTTCCTCCTGATGTGACTGTATAATAGTTTCGGGTCAGATTTGGCTTTCACTGCTATGTCGTTTTCAAATTGTCGTTGGGCCTCCCTTCTTATCTGTGCATATTCGTTTCTGGCTCTACGACTGCTCTCCTTATTCTCCTGGGTCCTTTGCCTTCTATATTTCTTCCATTCCCTAGTACACTTGGTTTTTGCCTCCCTGCACCTTTGTGTGAACCAAGGGCTCATCCTGGCTTTTTCATTATTCCTGTTACCCTTGGGTACAAACCTCTCCTCAGCCTCCTTGCACATTCTTGCTACATATTCCATCATCTCATTAACAGGCTTCCCTGCCAGTTCTCTGTCCCACTGAACCCCGTTCAGGAAGTTCCACATTTCCGTGTAGTCCCCTTTCTTGTAGTTTGGCTTCATTCGTCCTGGCCTTCCTTTTTCCCCCTCCACTTGTAGCTCTACTGTGTATTCGAAGCTTAAAACCAGATGGTCGCTGAGGGGAGGGAGAGAGAGGGGAAGAGAGAGGTGGAGAGACAGGGAGGACTGGACATTGCTGGTGCTTTCGACCGGGTGTGGCACCAGGGCCTCTTAGCTAAACTTCAAGCACTGGGAATTGCAGGCTCTATGCTATGTCTCCTTAGTGATTACCTTCATGGTAGATCTCTAAGTGTAGTTCTCAATGGAACGGAATCAGCAAGACATCCTATTGGGGCAAGTGTTCCACAAGGAAGCGTGCTGGGACCATTGTTATGGAATGTCTACTTCAACGACCTTCTTCATCTCATCCCAGAATCCCCATGCATATGCCCGACGACTGTACACTGACATTCATTTATCCAAGAGAAGAAATGCCAGCTGCTCTAAGCTACATTTAATCACCACTGAGAAACTATATCAGCTTGGGGAAATAGATGGGAAGTAACATTTGCACCTGAGAAAACGCAAATTTATGATCGTCTCTAGGCACCATGTGGGTAATGCTGGTGCAGTAGTAAGGATGAATGGAGGATGTTGGCACCTGGAGAAGAAGTTGATATCCTTGGGTGAAATTTGACTCCAAACTAACCATGAAGACCATGTTGTAAATCTTGCAAACAAGGCAGCCAGAAGCTTACAGCACTTCGCCGTATCTTGCATCTGCTTGACAGTAGGGGTTGCAAAATCTGTACGAGGGACAAGTACGCTCACACCTTGAGTATGCTCCACTTTCTTGGTTTGCCTGCCCCCCTCTCATCTGCGACTACTTGACAGAGTAGAGAATAAGCAAACGTCTCATCTCTCGCCTGGACCAATCCTGGATATATCTGTCATTTCAGCAGGAGCCTTAACATAGGAGGGATATGGGTGGCCTTATGTTATGTACAAGGCCAATATTGTCAAAGTACCACACTTGGATCCACTTCGAGGACAACGTGAAACAAGCTTTTATGCCACAAGACGGGGAGAAAAAGCAGCAACTTCACTCTGGCTGTACCCTTCTCCCGAACATCACTCCATCTGGGATCATGTATACCCAGGATGACTCGAGTATGGAACACATTCGTACAGCATAATGATGTCAATGAGATAAAGTCAGTTGATCAAATGAAAATGCTGGCCCACAGATGGCTCCAAATTTTATCCTGTTTCCCTACTTGTAGTCTCTAACAATAAAAATGCTTTCAAATGAGCTGATGTAGGTAACAGCTCTTAGCTTGCCCAAAAAAAGTTTAGGAAAACCTTAACCTGTAAACAGCTTGTCAAAAAAGCTAGGAATCCTTATACTTTGTCAAACCTTGTAAAAAAAAAAAAAAAAAAAAAAAAAAAAAGGGGGGAGAGTAAGAAGGGGAAAGGGAGAAAAGGGGAGAGAGAGTGGGGAGAGAGAAGGGGGTAGAGAGAGGGAGTGAGAAGGAAAGAAGGGAAAGGGAAGAGAGGGGTGAGAAGGAAAGGGGGAAGAGAGAGAGAGAAAAGAGGGAGAGAAGGAGAGAGAGAGAGAGAGAGAAAAGTAGTTGATCAAAAGAAAATGTTGGGCCCCCAGATGGCTCCAACTTCATCCTGTTTTCCCCACTTGAAGTCCCCCTTTTGCAATAAAAATGCTTTCAAATGAGCTGTGTGGGAAAACTCTTACTTTCCAAAAAAGGGTTTAAAAATCCTTTCCTGTAAAATAGCTTGTCAAAAAGCTAGGGATCCTTTAACCTTTCAAACCCTGTGTAAAAAAAAAAAAAGAAGGGGGAAGGGAGGAAAAGGGGGGGAGAAGGTGGAGAGAAGGGGGGGGGAGGGAGAGAGGGGGGAGATGAAAACAGAGGGGGGAGAAGGATTGGGGAGGGGGGGGAGGGGGGAGGGGGGGGGGA
>NW_026476454.1:0-49038 GCF_026875155.1 Cherax quadricarinatus
GGTGATCCTGACTCACTGTCTGTGGTTGAATCATGGATCACCAAAGAGAGTCTAGTCATGGATCACCACAGACAGTTGGGTCATGGATTACCACAGACAGTTGAGTCATGGATCACTGCAGACAGTTAGGTTATGGATCACCACAGACACTTGAGTCATGGATCACCACAGACAGTTGAATCATGAATCACCACAGACAGTATAGTGATGGATCACCACAGACAGTTGAGACATGTATCACCACAGACAATCGAATCATGGATCACCACAGACAGTCGAGTCACGGATAGCCACAGACGGTTGAGTCATTGATCACCAAAGAGAGTTGAGTCATTTATCACCACAGAGAGTTGAGTCAAGGATCACCTCAGACAGTTAAGTCATGGATCACCTCAGACAGTCGAGTTATGGATCACCAGGGACAGATGAGTCACGGATCACCACAGACACATGAGTCATAGATCACCACAGACAGTTGAGTCATGGAACACCACAGACAGTTGAGGCATGGATCACAACAGACAGTCGAGTCGTGGATCACTACAGACAGTTGAGTCATGGATCACCAGAGACAGTTGAGTCATTTATCACCACAGACAGTTGAGTCATGGATCACAACAGACAGTCGACTCATGTATCAACACAGACAATCGAGTCATGGATCACAACAGACATTTGGGTCATGGATCACCACAGACAGTTGAGTCATTTATCACCACAGACAGTTGAGTCAAGGATCACCTCAGACAGTTAAGTCATGGATCACCTCAGACAGTCGAGTTATGGATCACCAGGGACAGATGAGTCACGGATCACCACAGACACATGAGTCATAGATCACCACAGACAGTTGAGTCATGGAACACCACAGACAGTTGAGGCATGGATCACTACAGAGAGTTGAGTCATGGATCACCACAGACAGTCGAGTCATGATCACCACAGACAGTCGAGTCATGTATCACCACAGACAGTTGACTCATGGATCGCCACAGACAGTTGAATCATGTATCACCACAGAAGGTTGAGTCATGGATCACCACAGGCAGTCGAGTCATGGATCACAACAGACAGCCGAGTCATGGATCACCACAGAGAGTTGAGTCAGCGGTCACAAAAGATAGTCGAGTCATAGATCATTACAGACAGTTGAGTCATGGAACACCACAGACAGTTGAGTCATAGATCATAACAGAGAAGTGAGTCATGGATCACAAAAGTCAGTTGAGTCATGGATCACCACAGAGAGTCGAGTCATGGATCACCACAGACAGTTGAGTCATGGATCACCACATACAGTTGAGTCATGGATCACCACATGCAGTTGAGTCATTTATCACCACAGACACTTTAGTCAAAAATCACCAGGGAGAGTTGAGTCATAGATCACCACAGACAGTTGAGTCATGGGTCACCACAGACAGTTAAGTCATGGATCACCACAGACAGTTGAGTCATGAATCACCACAGACAGTTGAGTCATGGATCACTACAGACAGTTGAGTCATGGATTACAACAGACAGTCGAGTCATAGATCACCACAGACAGCTGAGTCATGGGTCACCACAGACAGCTGAGTCATGGATCACCACAGACAGTTGAGTCTGGGATCACCACAGAGAGTTGAGTCATGGATCACCACAGACAGTTGAGTCATGGATCACCTCAGACAGTTGAGTTATGGATCACCACATGCAGTTGAGTAATGGATCTCCACTCGCAGTTGAATCATGGAACACTACAGACAGTTGAGTCATGGATCACCAGAGACAGTCGAATCATGGATCACCACAGAGAGCTGAGTCAGGGATCAACACAGACAGTTGAGCCATCGATCACCACAGACAGTTGAGTCATGGATCACCACAGCCGGTCGAGCCATGCATCACCACATGCAGTTGAGTCATGGATCATCACAGACACTTTAGTCAAGAATCACCACAGAGAGTTGAGTCATAGATCACCACAGACAGTTCAGTCATGGATCACAACAGACAGCTGAGTCATGGATCACCACAGACAGTTGAGCTATGGATCACCACAGACAGTCGAGTCATGGATCACCACAGTAAGTTGAATCATGGATCACCACAGACAGTTGAGTCATGGATCACCACAGACAGTTGAATCATGGATATCTACAGAGAGTTGAACCATGGATCACTACAGGCAGTTTAGTCATGGATCACCACAGACAGTTGAGTCATGGATCACCAAAAACAGTTGAGTCATGGATCACCACAGACAGTTGAGTCATGGATCACCTCAGACAGTCGAGTCATGGATCACAACAGACAGTTGAGTCATAAATCACCACAGACATTTGAGTCATGGATCACCACAGACAGTTGGGACATGGATCACCACAGACAGTTGAGTCATGGATCACCACAGACAGTCGAGCCATGGATCACCACAGACAGTTGGGGCATGGATCACCGCAGAGAGTTGGGTCATGGATCACCACAGACAGTTGAGTCATGGATCACCACAGACAGTTGAGTCACGGATCACCACAGACAGTTGGGTACATGGATCACAACAGACAGTTGAGTCATGGATCACCACAGACAGTTGGGTCATGGATCACCACAGACGGTCGAGTCATGGATCACCACAGACAGTCGAATCATGGATCACCACAGACAATCGAGTCATAGATCACAACAGACATTCGTGTCATGGATCACCACAGAAAGTTTACTGGATCACCTAACTGTTGTGGGGACCCTGATTAACTGTCGTGGGGATCCATGGCCCCAAAGTCTCGGTGATCCATGAGACAACTGTCTGTGGTGTCCCGGGTTTTAACTGTCTTGGGTCCATGGCCAACTGCTCTGGTGACCATGAACAACTGTCTGTGGGGATCCATGTTCAACTCTCTGTGGTGATCAGATTCGGGCTCTATGAGTCATCCATGACTCAACTGTCTTTGGTTATAAATGGCTCAACTGTCGGTGGGGATCCTGATTAACTGTCTGTGGAAACCCTGACTCGATGTTGGGTGATCCCTACTCGTCGTCCGTGGTGATCCATGCTCAACTTCTCTGGGATCTAGCTCAGCGTCTGGTGATCCATGACTCACATCTTGGTGATCAATGACTTAAAGTCTGGGGATCCTGACTCAAAAGTCGTGGTGATCCTGTTCAACTGTCTTGGTAATCCATGACCAATCTCTGGGTGATCCTGACTCAACTGTCGTGGTGTCCATGACTCACTGTCTGAGGGATCCTGACCCAAATGTCGTGGGGGTCCATGACTCAGCACTCTGTCTGATCCCCTGTCCCAACTGTCTGGGTGGTTCAGGCTCGAATGTCTGTGGTGACCCCTGATCAATGTCTGTGGGGTTTCCCTGTCCCCAAATGTCTGTGGGGACCAGATCAAATGTCTGTTTTGATCCATGACTCGACTGCCGTGGTGATCCCCTGACTCAAATGTTTGTGGTGATCCCTGACTCAACATTTTTGTTGATCCATGACTCAAATGTTGTGGTGATCAAAGACTCACTGTCTGATTTATCCATGATTCAACGGGCGTGGGATCCATGACCAACTGTCTGTGGGGATCCATGATTTAATAACTGTGATGTCCATGACTCGATGTCTTTGGACCCTGTTCAACTGCTTTTGGGGGTCTTGACTCGACTGTCTTGGTGTCCTGACTCGACTCTCTGTTGTGAAATGGGGTCAACTGTCTGCAGTGAACAGACTCAGCCGTCTGTGGTATCCATGGGGGGGCTCAACTGTCTTGGGGATCCCTGACTCACTGTTGTGGGATCTATACTCAACTCTCTGTGGGGATTATCGACAAGTGTCGTGATGATCCTGATCAACTGCATGTGGGATCCCCCGACCCCAAATGCTGTGGTAATCCATGAAACATATGTCTTGGTAATTTTATGATTAACTGTCTGTGGTGATCTAGACTCAACTGCCTGTGGAGATCATGCTCAACTTCTTGGTGATCCATGAATCGATTGTCTTGGGGGTCCATGTCTCGACGTGTTTTTTATCCATTTCCTATGTCCCGTGGTGATTAGTTCAAATGTCTGTGGTCATCCATGACCAAATGTCTGGGTGTCCATAAACCCAACTGTTGCGGGGATCCATGACCAATGTCTGTGGGGGTCCATGACCAATTCTGTGGTGATCAAAGACCAAAATTCCGTGGTATCCATGACTCAACGTCTGTGGTGATCCATGACTCACTGTCTTTTTGGTGACACAGACCGACTTCTGGGTGTCCTGACCGATTGTCTGTGTGATCCATGATTCGACTGCTGTTGTATCCATGACTCAACTGCTGTGGGGATCCATGCCCACTCTTGGTGATCCTGTCCCCAAATGTTGTGGGGGACCATGGGCCCCATTTTTCTGTGGTCCCAGACTCAACTGTCTGTGGTGACCATGTCCCCAAAGTCTGTGGGATCCATACTCAATTGTCTGTGGGGTCCATGATCAACAGTCTTTTTTGATCCATACTCGATGTCTGTGGTGACCAGACCAACGTCTGTAGGATCCATATTCAACTGTCTTGGTGATCCATGATCAATGTCGTGGGATCCTTATTCAATAACTGTAGTGATCCATGACTCGACTGTCTGTTTTTGACCCTGATCAACTGATTTTGGTGTCCATGACTCAAAACTGTATGATCCATATTCAACTGTCTGTGGTGATCATGACCCCCCGTCGTAGTATCCCGATTCAACGTCTGTGGTGATCCTGACTAACTGCTGTGGGATCCATTATTCAACAATGTATGATCCATGACCGACTGTCCGTTTTTTTACCCAGATTCAACTGTTGTGGTATCCCGATCCCAAAATTTTGTATGATCCAGATTCAACTGCTGTGGTGACCATGACTCGATCGTGGTAATCCTTTAAAACTGTCTGTGGTTTTCCATGACTCAGCTGTCTGTGGGGATCCATGACTCGCTGTCTGTGGTGATCCATATCGACTGTCTGTGGTGATCCTGACAAACGTCTTGGGTTTTCCTACCAGCTGTTGTGGTGACCATGACTCGCTGTCTGTGAGATCCATGACCACTGTCAGTGGGTCCCCTGACCAGCTGCTGTGGGAAACTATACTCAAGGCCTTGGGGGGATCCATGACTCAACTGTCTGTTTGGGATCCATGAAATCGACTGTCGTGGTGATCCATGACTCGCGTTGGGTGATCCTGACCAACTCCTGTGGGGATCCAGACCAATGTCTTTGGTGATAATGACTCAACGGGTGTGATGATCCGTGACTCAACTGCTGTGGTGATCAATGACTGAACTGTAGTGGCGATCCTGACTCAACTGTCGTGGGTGATCCTGACTCGATTTTTTTGTGGTGATCCATGATCACTGTCTGTGGTGATCCTTTACTCGACTGTGTGTGGTGATCCCGACTCAAATGTTTGGAGATCCAGACCAAATGTCAGTGTATCCATAACCTAATGTCTAGGGTCCATGACTCAAAACCCTTTTGGATCCATGACTCGCTGTCTGTGGGGACCCTGACTCAACTGACTGTTTTGATCCATGACTCAACTGTCTGTGGTGTTCCACGTGAACCTGTGAAGATCCTGACTCGACTTCTTTTGGGGACCCCCTACTCAAAAGTCTGTGGTGACCATGACCCCGCTGTCGTGGTGATCCATCACACGCGTCTGTTTTCCTCCCCGACTCGACTCCCTGTGGGGATCCCTGACTCAACGGTCTGTGGTGATCCATACCCCCTGCTGGGTTTATCCATATCATGTTGTGGCATCCCGACTAACTGTCTGTGGTGACCATGACCGACTGTTTGTGGGGGATCATGACTCGCGTCTCTGGGTCCAGATCAGCTGTTGTGGTGATCCCTGGCCACCTGTCTTTAAATGTCCCATGATTTAATGCCTGTGGGGTTCCATGACAAAAGTCTTTGGGGACCGGGCTCAAGTCCCCCGGGAACCCTGACTCGACTGCTGAGGGGACCATGACTTAACTGCGAGGTGATAAAAAGTTCCAACTTCGGTGATCCATGACAAACGTCATGGGGGCCATGACTCAATTTCATGGGGAACATGAACAACGTTGTTTGTGATCCTGACTCGATGTCTGTGGTGTCCATGACTCGATGTGGGGTGTCCAGATCAAAGCTCTGGGATCCAGACTAACGCTGTAGTGATCCTGACTCGATGTCTTGGATCAATGATAAATCTGAGTGACGATGACTCAACCCTGTGGTGATCCATGATTTTAAGCCTAGGGATCCCTGAATCGATGCCTGTGGTATAATGATTTTGACTGTCTGTGGTGACCATGACCGCTGGTTGACAAAAGACTCGCTTTTTGTGGGGACCCTGATCGCTGTCTGTGGTGAACCGACTCAAAATTTTCCCTGGTGATCCATGACTCTATCCTGTGGAGATCCCGACTTAATTGGTTTTGGGGGCGATCCGTCTGTTGTGATCCCTGATTGATTCGTGGTGCCTTCGCCCTCTGTGGTTCCAGACAAACTGCTGTGGTGATCTGTTTTGACGGGGGTGATATAGACTCAACGTTGTGGTCATCCATGACCAACTCTCTTTTTGGGGATCAATGACTAATGTTTTGGGTATCCCCGATTGATGTCGTGGTGATCCATGATTGATTTTCTGTTTGATACATGCTGACTGTTGTGGTGATCCATCACTTACTGTCTGGGGGGTTGATATTCAACTGTCTTTGGGACCATGATTAAATGTCTGTGGGATCCTGACCCCCTTTTCTGGTGTCCTGACACAGTGTCTTGGGGACCTGATTCGACCCATGTTTCACCATGCCAAGTCAGGTTATAAATGGTCAACTCTCTGTGGACCCTGATTAAATGTTGGGAGTCATGCCCCCATGTTGTGGTGATCCAGATTCAAAAAACTGTTGGGGTCCTACTCACTTTTTGTTGGACAAGATTCAAGTGCTTGTGTTGATGAGTTCGACTGTCTGTGTGTATGCCCGGGTCGTTGTGCCCATGGTCAAAAATTTTGTGGTGAACCCGACTCGGCCCTCTGGGGATCCTGACTCAATGCTGTGGTCTCCCTAACAAAGCTGTGATGATCCATGATCAAATGCAGGGGGTTATCCATACCCAACGTCTTGGTGGTATGAAACCCCCTGTCTGTGGTGATTTATGACTAAAGTCTGTGGGGATCAAAATCAACTGCCTTGGGATCCTGATCAATGTCTGTGGGATCCATGATCGAAAAAAATGTTGTTGGATCCCTCCTCAGTTTGGGTATCCATGATTCAAACTGTCGGGTGAATGAAATGCTGTGGGACCGTGACCCCTGTTGTGGTAATCCCTACTCAACTGTTGTGGTTTTCCCGACCAACTGTCGGGTGATCCAAAAACAAAGTTGGGGGTTTCCCTTCCGATGCGTTGTGATCCAGACAATGTCTGTGGGACCAGATTCGATGTTTGGTGACCCGACTCAAGTGTCTGTGGTATCCTGACCCAATGTCTTTGGGATATGACTCGCACTCTGTGGTGACCATGTCCCAAAAACCCCTTTGGGACCCTGGCTCGACTGTCTGTGGTGTTTTCCCAAGACTCACTGTCTGTGGGGTTTTCCCTGCCCAAATGTCCGTGGGACCATAAATCAACGGTTGACCAGACTAATGCTTTGGACCGACTGACCCTTTTGTGGGACCCTGTTCCAACGCTATGGGCCATAAACCAAATGTTTTTTTGACAATGGCTAAGCGGGGGACCGCCTCGTGTGGGATCCCTGCTCAACGTCTGTAGGATCCAATATTCGTGGGGATCCTTGACTGCTTCTGTGGTGATCCAACTTCTCTGCCCGTGGTGATTTATGACTGGATGCTGTGGTTCCATGACCAAGCTGTCTGTGGGGACCTTGACTCAGCTGTCGTGGTTGATCCCGACTCACTTCCGTGGGTTTTCCCGACCAATTCCGGGTGGTCCCTGACTCAAGTGTCTGTGGCGACCATGACTCAACTGTGAGTGGGGATCGAAGCCAACTGCCCCGTGGGGATTCCCTGACTCGACTGTCTGTGGTGATAAGACTCAACCCTGTGGTGACCATGACTCAATGTCTGGTGTCAAACGAACGTCAGGGCAATCCATACTCGACTGTTGGGTGATCCATGACTCGATTTTCTGGGTGATCCTGACCGATGTTGTGGTGATCCCCACTCGACTGTCTGTTGATCCATGACTCAACTGTCGTGGTGATCCATGATCAACTGTCTGGGGGGGATCCATGACCCAACTGTCCCGTGGTGATCCGCTCGACTTTTCTGGTGATCAAGATCAACTGTCTGGGGATCCATGGCCCAAAACTTGTGGTTCCATGACTCAACGTCTGTGGTGATCCATGATTTAAGTCGTGGGACCATGATTCGACTCTCTGTGGAACCAAAAATCAACTGTCTGTGGGAACCCTATTTTAACTGCCAATGGTGACCGAATCGACTGTCTGTGGTGATCCATGCTCGACTGTCTTTGGGGATCCATACTAGACTGCGTGGTGATGGATGACTAGCTGTCTGTGGTGATCCTGACTCAGGTCTGTGGTGACCATGACTCGAAGTTGTGGTTTTTTGCACACTCAATGTCCCCGGGGATCTATCTCAACTGCTGTGGGGGACCATGACTAAACGTCTTGGTGACGAAGCTTAAATGTTGTTTTACCCCTGACCGACTCTCGTGGTGATCCAGACTCCTGTCTGAGGGGATCCGAAAAACTTCTGGGTGTCATGACTCGACGTTGTTGTGATATATGACTCAACTGTCTGGGTGATCCATGATCACAGTCGTGGTGATCAATGACTAAAAGTTTGTGGCATCCATGGCTCGACTGCTGTGAGATCCCTGACTCGATTGTCCCTGGTGATCCCCGACCCAAAGTCTGCGGTGATCCCCCCTCAACTGTCTGTGGGGGATCCATACCAACGTCTGTGGTTATCCTGTCAACGTCAGTGGGGGATCCAAACCAACTGTCTGCGATGTCCATGATCAATGTCTGTGGTGATCCATGACCCAACTGTCTGTGGGACCATGTCGACTGCGTGATGTCCATGACTCAACTGTCTGTTGTGATCCATGACCGACTCCTGTGGGGTTTCCCTTCTCAAATGCTTTGGGGATCCATGACTCAACTGCTGTGGTGATCCTGACCAACAGCCTGTGGTGATCCTGACCAAATGTCTTGGTATCCATGACGCAACTGCTTGGGATCCTACTAACTTCTGTTGGATAGATGACTCAAATGTCTGTGGGGATCCATACTCCTGTCTTTGGGATCCATGACTTAATGTCTGTGGGGGATCCATGACTCGACTCTCTGTTTGGGACATATGACTAACTGTCTGTGGTGGTGTCGATGACTCAAATGTCTGGGTATCAATGACTCAACGCCTGTGGCGATCCCTGAAACGACTGTCTTTGGGGAATTTTCTCGACTGTCTGAAAAGGTCCATACCACGGGCCCCCTTTGGTGATCCATAACTCAAGGGATCCATGACCCCACTGCGGGGATCCATGACTCACGGGCTGTGGGGGATCCATGACCAACGCTGGGTGTCCCTGACTCAACTGTCTGTGTGAACCATGTCCAACGTTTGTGGCGATTTGAAACCAACTTTTCGGGGATCCATAAAAAATTGGGGTTTTCCCTGACTCACCTCTGTGGGATCCAAAGGACGGTCTGTGGTGATACATGACTCAACTCTTTTGTAACCATGACTCAACGTCCCCGTGGTGATAGGGCTCAATGTCTTGGTGATATGCCAACTGTCTTGGTGATCCAGACCCCAAATGTCTGTGGTGACCAAAAACTGTCCCCCCCCCCCCCCCCCCGGTGATCCATAATCAATGGGGATCCACAAAAAGACTTTGTGTGGGCCAATGACTCGACGGTCCTTGTGATCCCGACTCAACTTCTTTGGTGTCCTGACTCAATGTCTGGGTGATCCTGGCCCAAAAATCTGTGGTGATCCTAACTCAATGGGATCCCTGAAACGACCCTTGGGGGTCCAACTAGAATGTCCTTTGATCCATGACTCAACTGTTTTGGTGTCCTGACTCAACTGTCTGTGGTGAACCATGCCCACGTCTGTGGTGTCCATGGCCAACGTCTTTGGTGATCCTGACCCCCGGGCTGTTGGGATTTCCATGACCAACTGTCGTGGATCCATAACTCATCTGTCTCTGGGGGACCCATTTCAAAGGGATCCATGACTCGACGTGTTTTGGGGGTCCCCTGACTTTTTCGGTTGTGGGGGAACCTGATCAACTGTGTGTGGGATATGACCCTCTGTCTTGGTGATCCATGACTCAAAATAGCTATGGTACCAGACCGATGGCTGTGGGGATCCCTTACTCAATTCTGTGGTTTATCCATGACTCAACTGTCTGTGGTGATCCATGTTTGACGTCTGTGGTGACCGTACTCAACTGTCTGTGGTGTCCATGAAATCAAAAGTGGTTGATCCATGACCCAACTGTGTTTGATCCATGACTCACTGTCTTGGGGATCCATGATCAACGTCCCCTGGTGATCATATTCAAATTGTGTGGTGATCCATGATTTAACTGTCTGTGGTATCATTGCACGACTGTCTGTGGTGATCCCTGACTCGACTGCGTGGTGACCTGACCAGCTGTCTCTTGGACCTGATCAGCTGTTGTGGTGATCAATGACACGACAACTGTGGTGATCCAGACTCAATGCTGTGGTACCTGACCAACTGCGTGGGGATCCAGACTCAACGTCTGCGGGATCCATGACTCGACGTTGTGGGATATATGATCAACTGTCGTGATACCCCTGATCAACTGTCAATGGTGATCCAAACCCCAAAGTCTGTGGTATCCATGACTCGACTTCTGTGGGGATTCAGACTCACTGTCTGTTTTGATCCCTGACTAAACAGTCTGTGGGGATCCATACTCAATGGGGACCAGACTCAATGTCTGTGGTTTCAATGACCCAAAGTCTGAATATTTAAAAAGGTAAAAATACCGACAGGTTTTTAAGTAAGACTATTGCAAAAATTGGATCTTTTTTTCAAACTTTTTGCCACACAGTAGGCTTTTTCAGTTGAACAGAAAAATTTAAGAACAGAAGAGCTTGAAGACGATGTAATTAGTCCCTCACCCCGTTTTGAGGGAGTCAGTCCTCGTCTGGGGAAAAAAGCATTGTTCCGTAGTCTGAAACAATTTGGAGTTGAAGTGACAGGAATGGAGCCTTATATGCGCCTGGAGGTGAGACGTAGGTCACTAGTAAAACGCAGATGTTGGAAGGTCAGGTCCCTCTCAAATCCAGCCGTTCTCACTAGTAGAGGTTGTCGAAGTTGATTTCAGGTCTGTACCAACATACCCTTGTGTTCAATTTGTCAGACACTGCAGCACAAGGGTATCTTGGTACAGACCTGAAATCAACTTCGACAACCTCTACTAGTGAGAACGGCTGGATTTGAGAGGGAGCTGATCTTCCAACATCTGCGTTCTACTAGTGACCTACGTCTCACCTCCTGGCGCTATATAAGGCTCCATCCTGTCACTTCAACTCCATATTGTTTCAGACTACGGAACAATGCTCTTCTCCAGACTGAGGGACTGACCACCTCAAAACTTTAAGGGTGATGGACTGATTACATCGTCTTCAAGTCTTCTGCTTCTATCAACTTTTCTGTACTCGACTGAAGAAGCCTACTGTGTAGGCGAAACGTTTCGTAATAAAGATACCTAACTGTTGCATATGTGTCTTACTTAAGATTGATTTGTGTGATGGCGAGTTGTGACTGATATGTGTTGCGGTGTAGTGTAAAGAATATTATTATAGACACTTAGGAAAGTGGTGTAGGAACTGTGGACGGTAGTTTGGTTATTATTAATAGACGTTAACGGATATTCTCATTATTTTTTAAATTTTTCATTAGAGAGCACGTCGAAATCAATGCTTTCAGTTTTTCGAATTAAACACATCTTACTCATTATTGTATATGAAACTCCAGAATATTTAATTTCACTTAACATTCAGAGACAGAGAAAGTCCAGTGATTTGATTCAAGAGTAGTCAAACAGATAAAAAAAATCATCTAGGAAGATAGGCTAATGGAATAAAATTTTAAGACAAGAAACAAACAGTTAAGACATGATCACTACGTAGAAGATATTATTCAGAACTCCAGATATGTCAAGACGGTGACAAGGAAAACAGTGAATTTAAATATGCAAATAAGTTCCTCTTCAGACTGAGGGTAGTATTAAACCGGAACAAACAAAATTAGAAACCTGTCGATGCATATTCCACACGCAGTTTTAAGAACAGTTGTGATAGGTTCTATGGTAATAAGTAAAACAATGACGTAATTCTTTGATGTGTGACAGAGATGCGGTGCGTGACACCATAGTCTCAGTCCCCGTCACCACACATAGATGATGCGGTGCGTGACACCATAGTCTCAGTCCCCGTCACCACACATAGATGATGCGGTGCGTGACACCATAGTCTCAGTCCCCGTCACCACACAGATGATGCGGTGCGTGACACCATAGTCTCAGTCCCCGTCACCACACAGATGATGCGGTGCGTGACACCATAGTCTCAGTCCCCGTCACCACACAGATGATGCGGTGCGTGACACCATAGTCTCAGTCCCCGTCACCACACATAGATGATGCGGTGCGTGACACCATAGTCTCAGTCCCCGTCACCACACATAGATGATGCGGTGCGTGACACCATAGTCTCAGTCCCCCGTCACCACCTTTAGATGATGCGGTGCGTGACACCATAGTCTCAGTCCCGTCACCACACATAGATGATGGGGTGCGTGACACCATAGCCCTCAGTCCCCGTCACCACACATAGATGATGCGGTGCGTGAAAACCATAGTCTCAGTCCCCGCACCACACATAATGATGCGGTGCGTGACACCATAGTCTCATCCCCGTCACCACACATAGATGATGCGGTGCGTGACACCATAGTCTCAGTCCCCGCACCACACATAGATGATGCGGTGCGTGACCCATAGTCTCAGTCCCCGTCACCACACATAGAGATGCGGTGCGTGACACCATAGTCTCATTCCCCGTCCCCACACAGATGATGCGGTGCGTGACACCAAAGTCTCAGTCCCCGTCACCACACATAGATGATGCGGTGCGTGACACCATAGTCTCAGTCCCCGTCACCAACATAGATGATACGGTGCTGACACCATAGTCTCAGTCCCCGTCACCACACATAGATGATGCGGTGCGTGACACCAAAAGTCTCAGTCCCGCCCCACACATAGATGATGGGGTTTGTGACCCCAAATAGTTTCAGTCCCCCGCCCACCACACAGATGATGCGGTGCGTGACACCTAGTCTCAGTCCCCGTTCACCACACAACAGAAGACTGCAACTTCATGATACCAAAAAAAATGTTTTTCATTTATGTCATTAATCATTTTGTCTCATAAACCATAAAACATGTTTAAAATTTTAAGAAACATTGATTATATTATGAACGATGATGGGGAAAGTGGCAGTGAGAAAGGAAGAGAAAGAACAACCATAACCTTACTGAAAAAGGTCACGCAGCCACGTAAGGTGTTCCATGTACTCCAAACGGAAATAAATGGTATAAAATCCCGGGACACAATGGAAATAAAACCCCAAATGCAGTAAAATATGATCCTTTTATTGACAACGGTAGATCATAAATGCAGCTTTCCCTTTCACCTGACCTCAACATTCTTACATGACTATAAATACTCTCGTACCTTCCATCCCCAGTAGATCCGTGTGTGACTTGAAAAAGCCCACTGTGGGGTGAAACGTTGTCAATAAAGGATCATATTATACGCATTTGTGTTTGTACTCCTGAACTGCATAACGCAGTTCTAAGAACTACTTTTTGCTTTTAGTTTAAAGGCTAACCATAATTACAGGAGAAATTATCTTTATAGTGATCTCTGATTACATATTTATTTCATTAAATTTAAAACACTATTCAGAATGTAACAAGGACTGTCAAAACAAGTAATACAATCGTTTATTTAAACATAACTATAATCAATAATTAAAAATAAAGAATCAAGCGTCGAAATATGATAATGTAATCAGGTGATGGGCTAAAAGTCTGAGTGGGTGAATCCTTCACCTTGATAAAATATTTCAAACCATCCACCGAGGTTTCCCCTGGAAGAGGCAGAATGATACAGCACGTACAACCCTCACAAGACTTTCTTATGCTGTTTACCCTTTCCCTAACGCACTGTGGATTGTACTTACACCTCACGAACGTGTTTTTTAGTTGTCGGTCGAATGAAATACATATATACGGGAGCACTGGTGGGCACTGTGTGGCACTGTGTGGCACTGTGTGGCACTGGTGTAACAAAAAGTGAAGCAACACGTTGTTACAGCTGACCAGGTCATATATCACAAAACACCAATTTTGTACACCGAGATATATATGAATGTAGATCAGAGACCAAACAATTTTAACCACAAGAAAGAAATGCAAATAGAACAAAAAGCCGTACAGGAATTACAAAAAAAACTTAAAAATATTTGCATATTTGAAACTTTTCTAGTTTTGGCTCACTTTACAGAGCAGCTCATATATCGAATGACAAAAATATGAGTGATATTTTGAAGAAACAGTAAAAAACCTAACAACAGGAGAGAAAATGATCCAAATAATATATATCAAATATGCAAACTTCCTTCAGAAATCGAAAATAAAATAACACAGGACTTTAATACATGCTGTGCCTGGGGCCCGATCTATGTTTTGGGTATCTGTGCCCTGATTTATGCCTTAGGTATCTGCAGGCATGGATATCTGGTAAAAACAGGTGGGACATGCACCTTTGACCATCCCAAAAAATGCCGCACCCACATACAACAGGAGGGTGCAACTTCCGTTCCCGGGAACTTATTTTACCCCGAAATATGTCACTCGTCACTCCTTGAAAGAAAATGCAGCAACGTAAACTGCCAGGCACATCATCTATATGGGACAAGAAAATACAGACCAGCTAGACTATGGGCAACAAACGAGGGGAGCCATAACCTCTCCCTAGATATTGTACACGTGTCTGAATTTTTCATCTGTCGTTATTGTATACCATTCATGTAACATTGTGTCAGAGACTTAATTAGATTCAAAAATATGTCACAAAAAAGATTGGCAAGAAATGACAGAAATCTTACACAAACTGAAAACATTTCTGGAGCAGAGGCACAATCAATGGTCTCCACTCCAGAACAATAGATATTAACGCCAGCAAATAAAAAATCCTAAATTCCATCAATATAACGACATTTGTCTTGGCAAACATACACTGCCTAAAGCCGTTAACAAACAGCAAAATTCCTTACAACAAGGAACTAATCACGGAGTCAAATGCAATGTTTGCAGCTTTCACAGAGACCCATCTAAAGCATCAGTTTGAGAACGAAATATGGATCCCAGGTTTTAACCTATTCAGATGACAGATTAAACAGGCAACAAGGGAAGGGGAAGGGGGGAAGGGGGTTTGGCTTGTACGTCACAGAGTCGCTCGTTTGCTCAGACTGCTAAAAACCCTCAAATGATGTAGCTGAAGTTTTGGCATAAAGACTGAAAGCCAAAACCTTGTCATTGTGGTTGTATACAAGCCTCCGGATGCAACTTCCCAGCAATTCCAGAAACAGCTTTTGAAAATTCACCACTGCTGGACAAATCTCCCAGCTCCTGCCTCAAACATCTTGCTACTGGGAGATTTCAAATTGAGACACCTAAAATGGGGGAGTGTAGCAAATAATAGTTTAAGAGAGATTACTCCAGGAGGCAGCATCAGATGAAAATTCACACACATGAGCAATTAAATCTGTTCACCAGATTCACGTTAAACCAACAAATATTAGAGCCTACAAGACTAGAAAATACGCTGGACCTCATCTTCATTAACAACGACGATCTGATACAGAATATAACCGTATCAAAGACAATACACTCAGACCCAACATAAAAAGGGGTTTCAGACTAATGCCAGAGCTCCTGACCAGAAAAATGTAACATTTTATGGGGGTTGTCTTCACAAAATTTTAACGCAAAACAAAACATTCAAGGGGAATAAGTCAACCAAGTCCTAAGAAAAAGCGGGGGAAGATACCTAAACAAAGGGATCAGAACCTTTGCCTAAAAAAATAACCCTGAAATTTCTTGGATCTGTTCAAGGCACATTCCTTAAGAAAAGAAAGAGAAAATGTAAACTAAAAAGAGAGAGACTTTCCCTAGCAGAGAAGGCGAAGAGTCACAACTGCTGATGGGGGCCAAATAATCAGAAATCAAGGGAAAGGCCTGGTCAAGAAATAGCAAATATTGAATTTTAAATCTAAGGATCTTACAGCAAACATGAAATGAGGAAAACAAAAAAAGCATAAAGGAAACGAAAAAAAATCCCTTCTTATGCCAATCAAGGGAAAAAAAACACCCATATTGGGCCCCCTGCTTAGGCCACAAGATAACACAAAAAAATGATAAAGCAAAAAGTCCAATACGACTCAGTTTTCATGGGGCCGTTACCCAAATAAGGGTCGAAAATCAAAGAATTTTTTTATCAATGGAACCCAATTGGGTTATCCCAAATTTTCTGATAATACCCTTTACACCACAGACTTTTGAAACAAATAAATGACTTTTCCCATGACACTGCCCAACCCCGACTCAGGGAAACTCGTGTTCATCAAGAACTGCAAAACCCTTTGTCACGCCTTCAGCGTTCTATGCAGAGAAAAACTTGGACACAGGAGTCACCCACACCACTAGAAACAACAACATTCCCCTCCTCTGCAAAGGGGCAAAAAGAAATTGCAAGGAACTACAGACCGAGAGCACTAACATCCCCATGCATATAAATCTTTGAAAGGGTTCTAAGAAGCAAGTTCGCCAACCACCGGATACCCATCAATTACCAACCCGGGCCCAACACGGGTTTTACGCGGGTCGCTCCTGCTTGTCCGCCGTATACCAACTTTGTAAAAGCCTTCGACAAAGTTACCATGGTGAAAAAGTGCATAAAATGGGGGTGATAAAAAATAACAGGAAACACACACACAATGGTCCAAATCGGACCGAAACGCGTCTAAGCTTCTTCTCTTTTATGTGCGGGTTTTTTAGTATCGTTCCAGTCCGGATTGTCCTTTTTGTTATTTTATTTATTTAAATAACGGAAAAGTTGGTGGTTGATCTATAACTTTCGACAAATAACACATAAGAATAGTAAACAGAGTAACAGTAAACAGAAAAAAGCTTGTTCCACAAGGCACGGTACTCCTCCCATCCTATTCCCATCCTATATTAACATAGGATAAAAGCCAGGGCTCCATGTTTTTTTTTTTTGCGGATGACACCCGAATTTTCCATAACATTTCCTCAAACATGGAAGACTCCAACGAACATCAACCAAACTTCAAAGGGCCACTCAAAAAAATATAAGTTCAACAAGAAAATTTCAACTTCTCAGATATGAAAATTTGAGGAAATTAAAACTGTATCAGAAAATTTCTAACCATACAACAGAGCGAAAAAATAATTGATGGACCGGGGAATGAAAATGTCAGAGGATCTGCCTTAAACGCATCAAAAATGTATAAACCAAATCGTATAAAAAATGAAAGATGGATAATGAAACCTTAAAAACTAGGGATGCCAAAGCCCAAAGATTATTTATTCAAATACTTGCCTCTCTGGTGAAATCTATTGTACACTAATACTCCTTTAAAGGCGGGAGTTTGCTGACCTAAGAGTGTAGAAAGAACTTTCACTGCACTTAAGTACGAAAAGGGCACCAAAATTTACTGGGAATGGTTTTGAAGTCCCTTGATTTTGTTTCCCGGGATGCAGGCGGAGAGATACATGAATAAAAACATTGGAAAACCCTAGGGGATTATTACGAAATTTGAACACAAATATCACTCCGTTTTAAAGCAAAAGACTCGGTGGGACGCAAATTCCTCCAAATGTAAAACAGGGGCACGACGAGTACATTTGAGATAATAAATTAATAAAAAAAATAATTTCGTTTTTTTACAGTAATTGAGGTTTTTTAAAATCGCGTTATGATGCCTTGAAGGCTCTCTGTACATTTTTCTGGGTCAGTAATTTCCCCTGCCTTAAAGGTGTTTTTATGCTACTTTCCCAAGCCCAGAAGAACAATGATCTAAAGAGGTCAATGGGCTTTGAAACCCAGTTTAAAAGTTTCCAAATTATCCATCCTGTCATCTTCTGCAGATGCGATTGAAACAATGTTTATTCTATGAAGGTTGACCTCTGACATGACACTCCCAGGTCTTTTTCTTTAGTTTTTCTGCCTATTTGTAGTTGGGAAATTTTTTTTATCTCTGATTAGTTTAATGAATTTACTTTCCCGTGAAATAACGGGGAATCTCTTTGGTCAGAAATAAACATTGTGCTGACTTTATTAGGTTATAAATCCTTGGTTAAATCTACATAACTTACTTAAAAACCCAATTTATTCTTTACATTAAAAATCTTTCTTTGAAAAAGTCGAATATATTTTTCCCGTTTGGACCCAATTTTTCTTGTTTTATGGATGAAACGGGAAAATTTTGACAATCTCTGGTGCCCACTCAATTGCCCCTTACCTTTCCAAAGCGGGAACTTATGAATTTAAGTTCTGAGTAGCTTTAAATTAAATTATGATGGTATATTTTAAGATATGGTTTTCTCTCAACGTAAATTTAAATTAGTTTAGGGTGATTTTTTTCAAATCTCCAAAATTAATACTTAACAAAACCCCAACAAAAATTTGCACTCTGCACTAATCTTTCCGCTGATTTTCTTTTCAGGGGGCCTGGGAACTTCTCTTGTTTAATGAGAACAAAATACATTAATTATTTTTATTAAAAATTAATTATTATAATTATTATTATATTTTTTTTTTAACAATATTATTACCTTTTTTGATGTTTGTAAAAATAAAAATGCACAATACCCTGACTGGGAAAAATACACAAATAGCCTTCACATAGGGACTGAAAAATTTCAGCATTTCGTTCGACTTATTCTATATCTGGTTGTCTACCCCATCCCGTCCCTTTTTCCCCTTTTTTTATTTTGGCTCCCTTTTTTTCCCCCTTCTGTGGTAAGACAAAAATACGTTTAAGAAGGTATAAAAAAAAAGTAACCCAAATTTCCTAAATACCAAATATTTTTCGGTAGTTCAAGTTCATATCAGAAATCTCATTGTTGCTCTTCGTGACACTCGTATTTAAAATTTTCGAGTAAACCCCCTGGAGACTATTTTTTTTTATCGTTTTACAAGTAAGACTTATCCCTCCTCGTTATAAAGGAGTCTGGGGACACATATTTAAGTTAAAACAAGGGGTCATCGGGTATATATAACATTTTATAAAAGGCTTAGCTGCTGGAATAGGACCAGCCTTTGCCCTCAACTTTAAAAGGAAAATTAATGCTCACGAATAAAAAAAGTTACTGATACAAAAAAATAAAGTCTGAGGAAATTTTTAGAGAAAAAAAGAAATCCGAAAAGGGGGGATAGAACAATAACTGTTCTCTTGAAAGAATTTTTTTAAAATTATTTACTTATTTATTTCCTTTTCACTTTTCTTATTTATTTTGGGTTTCAATTTTTAAAAACGGGCATTTAAAGCCACATATCTATTAACACAAAAAATAAGCAATCAACCCCCAGGGTAGAGCAACGTAACTTTCAAAACTATTTTTATATCTACAACAAGATTCTCTATAAAGGGGTTGTGGGGGAAAAAAGTCACCGCCGGAGTTGCGAGAGCCCAGCACTAAAGCAGGGGATTGATTTTTCGGGGGTTGGGAAACCTTATCTTTTTGTCCTCCCTGAAAGGTCCATTACCTGTTAGTTTCCTCTTGAAGGGCCCAGTCAGGTGCTTGGAGACGCAAGAGAGTCGTCCCTCGTCCACTGGAATCCTGGAAAGCAAAGGGAAGTTACATGAGGGATGAGTTTCACTTCCACTCATTACTTTTGAATGTTTATAATGCTTGGAGTAAATATACGATTTTCAAAACATTTTAAGGCGAAAAATACATAGCTATGCTTTAGTTTCCATACTTCTTCTTTAAACATTGATGAAAGAGTGTTCTCTCGTGTACTTAAATCAGGTGGGAAATACCTTCACAAGTGGTTTTGAACGTTTTGTGAACTGTAAAACAATATCATATCTAAAGCTGGCTTCACCTAAGCAACAGACGTGTTTAGACTATGTCTAAACACATTTTTTCACTACATTAAGTTAATTAATGTTTATGAAAAGCAGTTCAATTACTTGTCCAAGATAAACAAATTATAAATTCAGAATTACAATTATGTTACACATAGAAATAAGGAATAAATTTTATTATGTAAATGAATTATAGATTGAGATATTAATTAAGTGTTACGTTCCCTTATTGTAAGAGACAGCAAGTAACTTCGAGCACATTTCTAAGTAAGTAGTTAAATTAAGCACTTAGAGTTAGTTAACTCTAAAGTTGTTATCAGTCCCACTTCCTCTCCACTGTCACTCTCCAATCCGGTATTCAGTATGTTATTGCCTCTACACTTTGATGCTCTATTTCTACTTTCACTTTTCATTTCCTTCTTATACAAAACCTCCCAAATTAGTTCACGAAACTTCGTAACTTGTCTTCAGAATTCCGTGAAAGAACGATGTCAACAGCAAGGAGCAAATGAGATAATTATCAGTTCCAGCATCTTTCAATCCTGCAACCCTTCCCAGCACCCTAACATTCACTTCTTTCGCAACTCCAGTTTTTTTTACTAAGCGATCTGAGACAGGTATCCCAGTATTCCAGAACCACAATCCCCCGTGCCAAAATGCCCGCAACTGGAACGGTTCTGAGAGCGGTTTAAGTTGATAATGCAGTTAAATATTATAACTGAAGATCTGAAGGAAATCAGAAGAGGTATTCACAAGTTATCATATGGAATCTATAATGAAAATTTCTTTAATAATGATAAATTAGGAAACTCATGGATCAAATATAATTCAGATCTTTCACAGGGGACCAAACAAGACCAATATCCTAAAATACACCAACACATCAAGTTTGAAACCCTTCAAATGTTGCATTTTCAAAAAATCAGCATAGAAAGGTTGAACATAATCAGCTGCCACACTCAAATTATCCCATGAAAAGCAGTATTTTTTTTTTTCTAAAATTTTCTAAGAAAACTGAAACCATTACATGGTTTTGCATGTAATGGTTTCAATTCCATTTTGCATGTAATGGTTCCTTATATTTGTTTAAGTAAAACTGACAAGTTTTTAAGAAAGTAGTTAACACGTTTCATGTAACCTTAGTGTTCATAACATACAAATATTAACACAGATGTCACACAGGTGTTATGAGCACATAAGAGACCATTTAGTTGATATAACCTAGGATAACCAAACAATGTGTCCCGTTGAACGGTTGGTAGCGCACTCAGCTCACACACTGAGGTTCATGGTTCGATCCCGGGTATTGGCGGAAACATTCGGGCCTGTTTCCTTAAGATACCTATGTCCGTGTTCATTTAGCTGTAAATAGGTTCCTAGAAGTCAGTCGACTGGTGTGTGTCGCATCCTGGGGACAAAAATATCCTAATTTGTCGGAAATTTTCTGCATAACCAGGGGCTTTCTATATAGTATATCACTGATGTTAGCTATATCTGTATAAAGTGCATAAAGTGCTTGTTGAAATATAGATTATTATTATTATTATTATTATTATTATTAGTAGCAGTAGTAGTAGTAGTAGTAGTAGTAGTAGTAGTAGTAGTAGTAGTAGTAGTAGTAGAAGTAGTAGTAGTAGTAGTAGTAGTAGTAGTAGTAGTAGTAGTAAATGTCAAACATTCTGACTTATTTCTGATCAAAATAAACATTCGTCAATCGTTTCACAGAAATCAACTTAATTAATGAAACTGACACATGATAACTTACACAACTAACATCAAGTGTATTTCCTCTGAGGGAAACATATAAGCACTAAGAGTTTAAAGCTTACCAGATGTTGCATTTTCAAGTTACCAGTCTTTGTCCTTACGACTTCTACATATTAACTGAGGAACTAGGCTCCTGGGCTAAACTCGAAGACTCCAATATCGTTCTATTGCCTTTACAAAGCTAAAACTCAGATTCACGCAGCATGGTAATTACTGCTATAAACAAGTGACTGCTCATCTTCCAGTACATTATCAACACATGGAATATTATGCCTGAACACTACTATAAAAAATCAGTTCACTCTGTGCTGGACAGCCGTCCAATACCAACATCACCAGTGACTGATCTTGCTGATCTAGATACAGACCCTATATGTGCTTGTCTGATTTTTTCTTATTTTTTCTTCTTCCTACTTTTTTTTTGTTTTTTCTCATAATCCGAAACTTCCAATCCGACTGGGTTCAAATTCTAAACATTTGTTCAAATTTGAATTGAATCGGAAACGAGGACGAGATTCTAGGAACAACTGGCATAAACAGGTGCTCCTCGACCAAAGTTATTAAACTTATTCCCAGAATCCTAGAGTGACTTGGATAACTTCCAAAACACCTGAGCGGAATAGCTTCACAGGTAAGGTTTGTCAGGAAACAGGAATTGTTTCCTGACGCGTGTCTTAGATGATGACTCACCGTTAGAGTTTTTGGTCATCCGACCGAGGCCTTCCGCTGGCTTACCAGTCCACCCCTTTAAAAATTATGGTCATAGTTATAACCAATCATATGTAATAGCTTCAAAAGGTCATAAAATGCGCCTCCAAATTCACTGACTGTGAGGGAAAAGTTCAATAGATAGGAGTAGCGATATAGTAACAATAGTTTCATTGCCGGCTACTTGTTAAGGTAGGGTAAGTCCAGCTCCGGCTATCCCCCCCCCCTTTTTTTCCCCCTCCCCGAAAGTGATAGTTTGCTTGCCGGCTACTTGTTAAGGTAAGGCAAGTCTAGCTCCCGCTATCCCTTTCCCGCCTTTTTTACCCCCCCCCCACCCCCAAAGTGATAGTTTGAGTGCCGGCTGCTTGTTAAGGTAGGGTCAGTCTAGCTCCAGCTATCCCTTCCCCTCCTTCTTCCCCCCCCCCCGAAAGGTAGTGGGGCTCCGGTCCAAACAGTAATCACTAAGACTCACAGCTCCAGCACTACTGTAAGTACATGCTGCCTTGTATTCTAGTGATTTATTGGTTGAAAGCTTCACTTTTGACCAATAATAAACTTAGTCCTATCAGTCTTGCTCTAAGTTGACTGTTGTAATAATCACCACATCTTTTAGGTAATGTACTTATCATGGAGAGTGATTTTTTAAGCAGTGGGTAACCTGTCTATCTTTTCAGCTTGGATGACGAGAGGGTCACCTCCCAATCAACGAGTAGAATTGAAGGAGACGGACTAACTTTTCTGAGATGTCCCGAATTTTGATCCACTTACCTGTTTGTGTATGTAAGTAGCAGATATAACCCCCATCATTGCAGTGGAGAAACCTGCTTTCCTGTCAACTGGAAGGATTATTGAAAGCTAGAAAATCTGTTAAGAACGAGCCGGTGGGTTGTCATCAACACCTGCGACCCCCCCCCCCCCCCATCATCAGCAACGGCTACGATTTCAACAACAGTGTCCCCAAACAACAGACACCACGTTTTATATGCATTTATATTAGCGTTGAATTCAGTTATCATTTATTTTTTTCATTTTTCATTTTCTTTATGTAGGATTAATACTTCATATTTAAGTGTTTTATATTTTCTAAATAATAAAGTGTTTATGTTTGTCAGTTTTTATTCTTTTTCTATACATTAATTTTCCTGAGGAGGAGCAGCCTTGGTAATACGGGACTGAAGTTGTTACAGGGCTGAGTAAGCCTTCACAAGTGGCGACCTTGCCAGGATCAACTCTACTGAATCAAGATTCAACTCCATCTCGAATCTACCATTGGAACTTCAACGCCGCATACCACAGACGGTTACCACCAGCCATGAGTAATCATTCTCTATGGTATGACTACAGTACAGGTATTTAAAAGATTTGGTGATTGTTATAGTCTCAATTTATTGTAAGTCAAGTCAGGAAGGATATAATATTTAATTCTGCCACCTTTTTGTTTGAGCTGATCCTTGTGGCTTAGCGCTTCTTTTTGATTATATAATAATTTGTTTGAGCTTGAAACACTTTGGAGGATTAGACTCTAGGGACCCGAGATTTTCCAGTGACAATTTGTTTCATTGAGCTATTTATTATATCTTTATTGATTTGTTCGTGAGAAGATTGGATGGTCAAGGAACCCCATTCTACTTACTTTTTGCTCAGAGTTGGCATAGAACCCTTCGTTTTCATTAATACATATTGTTTAATTGAAGCAGGGATCGAGCCCTCTGGTTTATTTACCATTTGAGCGGAGCAGGAATTGAACCCTCCGTTTTCTTTAATACCCGTTTCATTTCCCCTGATAGTTTAAGTTATTCTTGCAAGCATGGAGGAATACCAGTTTTGGATGAACGCTGGAAGTAAGTTAGGAATAACAGGGAAAAATTCAGAATCTTTCATTAGTGCTAAGATCCAGGAAAGACTTGAAAGAGAGAGAATTGAGAGAGAAGGAAGACAGTTAGAAAGGGAAAGAGGTGAAGAAAAGGAGAGAGAGAATCGAAAGAGAAGAGAAAAGGGAGAAAGAGAACCTTGAAAGACAGGAGAAAAAGGAAGAGAGGGGAATTGAGAGAGAAACCCAAAAGAAAGACAGTTAGAAAGAGAAAAGAAGACAAAAAGGAGCGTGATAGACTTGATCGTGAAGAAAGGCTAGAGAACGGGGAAGAACAAGCTAAAATACGTGAGGAACAAGCTAAGATACGTGACGAACAGGTTAAATTAATAGAACTTGAGGAAAGAGCCAAAAGGATAGAGAAGTTGAGGATAAAACTAGAGAACGTGAGAAAAAGCTAGAGAATTTGAGTTAATAGAGAGAGAAAAGGATCGCGAGCTCGAAAAATCTCGCCTTGAATTAGAGAATAAAAAGTTAACTTTGACACAGCAAACAATTAGAGGAAGGAGTTACTTGAACATCATGCAGCTAGTGCACAAATTCTAACACCAATTTACCCCCCTTCACGAGGGGGAAGACATAACTTCATACATTATCGGGTTTGAAAATACCGCTACCCTCTGGGGAATGGCCTGCTAACACCGGGGCTACCAGGTTAGGAACGTTATTTTCTGGTACCGCTTTGAATATCTATGCAACTTTTTTCGCAGGATATTATATGTAATTATAAACCTACTGAAGAAGGCAATCCTTAAAGCATATCAAAAAAACCACTAATTTTTTACAAGAAAGATTTTAGGTATGCCACCTTACAGCCTGGCCAGAACTTTCAGCAGTTACAGGTAACACTCTTTCGTTTGTTCGACTTTGGGTTTGAGAGTTCAGGAAATTTATCACAGTTATGAATCTATTAGAGACTTCATGGTTGCTGACCAGTTCCTGACAGCTCTTTCCCCACCAGATACGAACATTTATTAGAGACGTAACCTGATTAAAGCTGAGAAAGTTGCTGAGGCTGCTGACCTGTATGCTGAGGCTCACAATTCCTAAAAGACCTAAAGGGGTCGAACCCTAAGGGCAAGGGTTCATCAGACCTTAAGAAATCAAAGCCTCTAGTGGAAAGTAAAGTGACTTCTTTTATTCTGTTTGTCATTTGTGTGGTGTTAAGGGACATAAACGTCCAGATTGTCCTTCTAAGAAGGTCCAAAAAGTTGGGGGATGTTTTTTAAAGACTGTAATGACCAAGCAACCTTCTGTTCAGGAACAGTTAATGGACTTAATGTATCTAACCCTTTTACGAGACACTGGATGCACATGTATTTGTCATTTCTGATAAGCTGTTTTTCCCCAACCTTTAAAAAACTCATTCCTCTGCTATACTTTCAGACTACTTGGGCCGTATGGAACTTTTCCTACCATCCGTTGTTACAATTAGGGCTAAATGGTTCACGGGGTGGTTGAAGCCGTACTAGCTCCCATCACTTCTTGCTCCGTACTAATAGGTAATGTAAAAGGTGCCCATTCTTCCTTCTGAGGTTGACCTTTCATCACCAAAGATGGACATAATGTTTCAGATCCTCTTCCTGTAGAGTCAGAGAAGCCCCTCGAAAGTTCAGATGAGACAATGTCTCGTGAGATTCATGTGGGATTTTAAAAAACCCGTGATGCTACTTTTGAAAGCGAGGTAGTAGATCACCAGTTTTTACTTGTTAGATGAAAGTAAAGATAACACCTCCTTTACCATAAATGTCTTTACTAGGGGTCAGACAAAGCCCAGGCTTCTCCTACGTCCATCCTTTGATTTTCCCTGACTTTAAGCCCTTTAGATGCATCGAAGGACTCCTTTGTCATTTACAACGTAATTGCCCTTCTCTTCAGAATTGCCATAATGCCGCTAAACAAAATCAAGTTATCCAAAGGAAAAATTTTCATATAAATTTGAATATTAAAAGGTATCTTTTACAAGTCAGTATTCAAATAAAATTCAGATGAGATAGACTATTCCCCTCTTAGTTGTTCCAAGTCAATGCAGAGAGACTCTTCTTAAAATGGCTCATGACCTCCAGTGGCCGGACAATTTCTGCATCGTAAAAACCTTAAAAAAAAATTAGGGAAACCTATTTTTTTGCCAAAAATGTCCTCAGATGTCACTACCTATTGTAGATCGTGTAAAGTTTGCCAACTGTCATCCTCCCGGGGTACCAGGAGAGTATCTATGGTCAAAATGCCTATCTTTACGGTACCATTTGAAAGAGTAGCCATTGACATCGTTGGTTCTTTATCTCCACTTTCATCTGGGGGACATAGATATATATTAACATTAGTTGATTATGCTTCGAGTTTCCCTGAAGCCTTACCCTTAAAGTCCATAACTACTACAGAGGTGGCTGAAGCCCTTTTGTCCATCTTCTCCAGAGTGGGCATCCCTAGAGAAATTTTGTCTGACCACCCAAACATTGTTTTTCAGACTTACAGGCATTTAGAATCACATTAGACAATAGTCTCAGATCTCTAGGTGCTAAATATGACCTAAGACAATGTGATTGGTTTATCAGTGGTATTGTACAAGATAAGTTGTCAACACAAACTATTGAACGATTAAATATTATGTTCAATAAACGCTATTTCACTTGTGAAGAAATTAACAATAGTTTACAAACAATAGTTTCATGCATGCAAGCAACGAGACAAGATGAGAATCCACAAATCAGTGGATAATAAACCTTCTACTCATATAAAAAGAGTATACCTACCCACTAAACCACAGAATGGGAAATTCCCATATAGGCATTTATCAAGCTGTGAATACAACAGACAGTAAACAGACTGTCATACTAAACGAAACTCCAAAATGTGTAACTTTGTGATGAACACATTGGGCACAGTATAGTACTCAATACACATCAATGAGGCGAGCGTAAACACGTGTTCATCAGCTGAAAAGAGTGCATCAAGGTGTTAGGTGAAACACAAGGAGGAAAAATGCTCACTGAAAAGTGTTTTAAATGCAAAGGGTAATGCAACATACAGCATTATGCCCAATACTTATGCTTGAACAGCAGCAGACTTCACAAATCAGAAGTCATCAAGCAACATCCATTAATGTGAGAGATAAGTTTAAAGCATCTGCCTCTCCGATAGCTTCGAGTTTAGTTATCTAAATAAAATTACTCAAAACCATGTGTAACACTATTTGATCAAGGCTCACAAAGGGTCCTTCATAAAAGAACAGTGTTGCAGAAACTGAATTAAACAACCCTATGCCAAAATACAGTTAGATATAGCTGTTTTTTTCCACAATTTCTGGTAAACAGACTATAACTAGCCAGAATCACTTGTTGGTCTAGGAAACAGGAAAAAGACAGTAAAACTGTGGTAGTAATGATTGCCTAAGTCTGTGCAGATCCAGGGATTAAAAGAAACAGTTTGCAGCACTGAAAGCAGCTAAGGTCAAGTTAGCCTGTCCTGACATACAGACGGACACTATTAGTCCAATTGATTTTAATCAATGGAAGTGATTATTATCACTGTTTTGTGCAAAATATAGTAAGTAAATCATGATGTTCACTTGCTGAAAACAGCAGGAGGCCACATGATATGTGGTTCCCCATTCCCTCTCAAAGTGGGAAAGAAGCTGTATTGATTCAGTGGAAAAAAATGTACTTGTTACGAGAATAACCGCTGATTCATGTACACAGCCAAAAATATCATTACTGAAGAAATGAAAATGAACCAGTTGATAAGTTGTGGATTTAGAAGCGAAAGGTATTTGATGTAAATAAACAAGCCACAAGAGTCTCAGACGTATAAGCAATATTGGACACTGTCAAAAATATAAAGATGGACAGTATTGGGTTAGGTTACCATGGAAATTAAATCCACCACATCTGCCTAGCATTATCGCATAGCTTTCGACAGATGAAAGCACAAATACATGAGCCTCAGAAAAAAGGAATCCAGAGCTATGACGTTTATGATCATATCATACAAGAACAAGTTGGACAATTAAAAATAATTGAGGAAATAGTCGTAGATAAGTTGAAGACAGAAGCTCATTATCTCCCGCACCATGGAGTCAGACAAAGATTCTGAAACCACTCCACTACGTGTTGAATATAATTGCAGCGCACGCAAAGAAAGATGTAGCAAAGTCTAATGACAGTCTGATGACCTGAAAAAAAAAGGGGAGGGAGGGAAGGTAAGAGATGGAAATAAAGAAAAAAAAGGGGGGGGAAAAAAAAAGAAAAAGGGAAAAAAAAAACAAAAGAACAAAAAAAAACCCCGAAAAAAAGGGAAAACCCCGGAAGGACAGTGGGGAAAAGAAGGGGGAGGGAAAAAAAAAAAAAGGGGAAAAAAGAGAACCCCCTCACTAACAGAGAAGCTTGGAGACGTGCTTATGAAATTTCGCACAAAACCCATGCCCTACTCTGCTGATATTTCCAAAGCTTTCTTAAGATAGGACTACAGAAATAGATAGAAGATATACTCGATTCTTGTGGCCTAAAATCCACATGATCTTCAACGTCCTGTGAAAACTTATCGTTTCAAATCAGGATTATTTGGTGGCACATCCTCTCCATTCTTACTAAAGCTACTCATAGAATACACATTTGAAGAAATCTAAATGTCGCCTTTCACAAGAAAATCTAAAGAAAAGTTTCTATGCGGACAATCTTCAAGGTACTGTGATAAAGAGGAGGATTTGAAATCCTTATACAGAAAGCTAACAAGAGATGAAAGAAGGCAAATATGCCACTAAGGATGTGGATAACAAATCAATGCATTAAGGAACTTATCAATGAAGATTTCCCTGAAACTGAAATTCTCTGATGCAACAAGATGCTGGGACTTAATTGGAACACACAGGAAGATACTTTGAGTCCTCAAAAGGATAAACAATAAATCATGCAGTACACTCACTAAAACGTAGTTTACTGTCAGAGGTATCACAATGTTTTGATCCTCTAGGGACTCGTCTCACCAATTACCATAAAGGGTTAAAATGCTTATGCTAGATGCATGGAAACTCAAATTGAATGGGGATGAGAACTTGCCCTCTAGAAATGAGCCAAGCATGATGGAAATTCCCTGGAGTTTAAACAACTTCCATCAAATTAAATTTCCAGACAAATAGTCAAGAGGGAAACAAGTACACTTACATGTGGTTCTGCATGCGTCAACCAGAGGTTATGGCGCTGTAGCAATACATGAGATAATGCTGAAGGAAGTACACTAATTACTTTCAAAGGGCCAGGGTAGCACCCTTGAAGGTCAGAACCGTAACCACAATTGGAACTGACAGCACCTATGTAGGTACAAAATTAGCTTGTCTACTCTCAACAAAGTAACTTGATCATCTCACTATTGAAGAAAACCGTGGATCTGGAGAGATAATGAAGCAGTTCTCCAGAGGTTAGAAATAATAAGAATAAGTTGTCTATGTACAGGAAACAGAGTAGCAGAAATATAGAGATGCAGAGAGATTATCTCTTTCTTCACGTCTCTACCCAAGAGAATCCAGCTGACTGTTGTCACGTGGTGTCCCCACTCAGAAATTGTGGATAATAAATTATGGCTCCACGGACCAAACTGTCTCTCTAATGAAAATAACTGTCCTCTAGCAAAAAGCTCACATTATGCCAGAAGAAACATCTGCTGAACACCGCAGAAATAAGTTGTTAAATACTGCAGACACAACAGAGATGAGTCAATGATGATCGAAATACTCATCTTTGGGGTAAACCTCTTATGAGTTAACAGCTCATTTCTTTAAATTCATTAAAGAATAAAACCTGATTATGAATACCTTGAACCCATTATATACTGGGTGAAACTAATACGGAAAGTTGTGTTTCTCTAAGAATATAAATTTCTTAGAACACAAGATAAATCCCCAAAGAAACCTGTCATGATTAATTCTTTAGGACTTTAATCTCGACTCAGAAAAGATTTTTAAAAATGTCGAGGAAAATTTCCCTTTAATTTTTCACTCCCAAAAAGCCATACACCCAAATTTATTGACCCCCAAAGGGAATCATTGGTTTTCAAAACTGTTTGGGTGCAAAACGCCCCCACATAACGTTTTCCCAATGGGGGGGTCCTTGAAAAAACTTTGTCATATACGCAATCCTACGGGATACCCTAAGGGGGACAAAGTTGAAAAAAACAAAAAAGGGACTGTATTACTTGTCGCCCACATAAATGCGAGTATGTCATTTCCGGGCCACCTCCATATCCCCTAAAAGGATTTTTGTCAAAACACTCCTTTTGAGTTTACAGGGGGTTAATTACCGGCCCCAAATAATTTTAACCAAAAAATTTAAACAAAGTTCCCATCGGGGTGTACTTTCTGTTTGTTCATTTTTGGGGCTAAAACAAAAAGCATCATCAAGAATACCCACTGAAAATGTGCGGGAACCCTTTTATGAAATTTTTCAAAATTTTGGAAAGCCAAAGGGCATGTCCCAGACAAAAGTTTTCAGAAAAATGCAAAAATTTTGTTGCAGGTGCTGCTTATAAAGCAAATTTTTTGACCCAAACCAGAAGTAAAACAGATCTAAACCCAATTGAACGGCCGTTTTTATGAAAAAAATGACGGCGGGACCCGACCGCCCTAAACCCCCAGGGTTGGGCCCCTGAAATTTGTCCCAGTTTTTTGGGGGAATCCAGGGGGTTGGGCCAATCTCCCTTTTTTTAGCATTTTTTTAAAATTTTTTTTTTATGATGTTGCGAGGGTGTAGCTTTTGGGTCTATTTGGGTAGCTACGTTTTGCTGCCACTGGGGAATTTTTTAAACCGACCCCTTTTCCTCATCCTCATATTTGGGGCATAGACAGAAAATGTAACCCAAACCGCACCGTATAAACCTTTGCAAAAGATACTGGGAAACCCTGCATGAGGCTGTTCCATCTATTGAGGATAGGTTAACCCCCAAAAAAATATAAGAAAAATTTTTTTCCATTGGGCAATGGAAAAAAATTTATAAATTTTAAAATGGGGACAAATTCCAACTACTCCTTTAAAGGGAAAAAACGGGGGGAGATAAAAACTAGAACAAGAAATACTACGACCCTAAACCAAAAACAATAAAGGGGAAAAAAATTTTAAGGGACCGGGAAGTAATGCCCAAAGATCCACTTTAAAGGATCACAAAAATGCCACGATCACAAGTGAAAAGAAAATGAAAGAGGGAAATGAGAACGTTAAAAAACGAGAAAAGCCAACAAAATAAATAAACTTTTTCCCAAATACATTTTTTTCCTTCTCTAGTTTTGGAATACTGCGGGTACTTTAAAACAACTCCATTCAAAGCAGGTAAAAATTCAGATCTAGAGAATGAAACCAAAAAACCCTTTTGCTCCCAAATATAATTCTTCAAGCACCTTAACTACGGGGAACGTTTGGGAAAAAGCCTTGATTTTTAAACTCTTTTAACGAAAGGAGGGAAAGATAAATCATAATCTACATTTGGGAAAAAAATCCTGGAAGGGAAAGGGTTTCCCAAAACTGCACAAAAGAAATCCCCCTCCCAAACAAAAAAAAAAAGGGACTGGATGGGGTGATGCAAAAACCCCCCCTTTAAAAGGGGGGCGCCTTTGGGTAAAAACTAAAAGAAAACCCCAAATAATTTGTCCAGGGCCCAAGACTGTTAAACAGCCCCCACCAAGCAAAAAGGAATTCCCAAAAAAACCCTTGGCCGTTTTAAAGAAAAGGGGCGGGGACAGATACCAAAAGTCATCCCCAATCACCCCGGGCTGTGGTTCATACGGGGAAACTGCGGGGGCCCAGCAGTACCACCCCCTTGTTGATTTCCCCCTAAACCACTGGGGGGCCGGGGCCCCTTTTAAACCCCCGGGCCGGGGGACGTTTAACCCCGGGAATAACCTCCAGGTAAAAATCCGGGTTAGTACGGGAAAATTTTTTCCCTGTCGACATTTGGACTGGGGTTTTATGCAGTAGGGGGAAAATCCCTTTTCCCCCGGGCCGTCCCAGTGGATTTTTGGGTTAGCAGTAGGGGGATACCTTTCCCCCCTCGTACATTTTGGACTTGGGTTATGCGGGCAGGGGGTCCCTTTTCCCCCCCCCGAAAACAGCAGCTATTCGGGTTCTATAAGACATTATATACTTCAAGTTCAATTAGTTTTTGGGAGTAAAAAATTTTAATTACTTTAAACACAAAACCTAACACCATAATGAAGACGGTTCACCTGGGTTAACACTGCTACCCTGGGAACGAAAATTGGTCCCACGGAGGCACGGTTTTCGGGATCCCAACGTGAGGCACGGTTACGGGATGCACTTGGGGCCCACGTTTTTTACGGGGGATAAAGGGTTAAGGGAAAAACGGGGGGGGGGGTTTACGGGAAAATCACTTGGGGCACGTTTTTCCCCTCGGGAAATGCACGGGGAGGCACGTGATACGAGATGAAACGTGAGGCCCCTTTTTATTGGGATAAACGGGGGAACTTGTTACCTGGGATCCCACGTGAGGCACGTGTTAAGGGATGCACGTGGGGCACGTTTTTCCCCGGGGAAATGCACGTGAGGCAGTGTTTTTTGGGGATAAACTGAGGCGCGGTGTTATTTGGGATGCACTGTTACGGGGGTTTCACGTGAGGAAATGTTGTTTGATAAGGGTGAGGCACTTTTTGGGGGGGAAAGAACGTGAGGCACGGTTGCGAGAAAAACGTGAGGCCGTGTTGCTGGGATGCACGTGAGGACGGGGGTACGGGGATGCACGGGGGCACGTGTTACCTGGGGATGCACGTAAACCCAACGGGGAACTGGGAGCACGGGGAGGCCCGTGTTACGGGGAAATTCACGTGAGGCACGTGTTGCGGGGAAATGCAGGGGTGCCCCCGGGTTTTACGGGAAGCACTGAGGCAGGGGGGGGGGGGATTTACGGGGATGCACGTGAGGCACTTTGCGGGGAGCACATGGGGGAAACGTGTTACGGGAAATGCACGGAGGACGGGGTTATTTGGGATCACTTGGGGAAACCGTTTTGCGGGGATTTTACGTGAGGCACTTTTACGGGTTTGGCACGTGAGGCACGTGTTGCTGGATGAAACATGAGGCAGGGTTTTTACGGGATCACGGGGAGGCACGTGTTATTTGGGTTTGCATTTGAGGCCGTGTTGCTGGGGTTTGTACGTGAGGCACGTGTTTTTGGGATCACGTGAGGCACGTTTTTGGCGGGGAAGGGGAAACGAGGCAGGGTTTACGGGATGCCACTGAGGCACTTGTTGCTGGGATGAAACGGAGGAACGTGTTCCCTGGGAGCCCGTGAGCGCGTGTTACTGGGATCACGTGAGGCACGTGTTACGGGGGATGCACGTTGGGCACGGTTATTTTGGGATGCACGTTAGAAACGTGTTACGGGAGGGCACGTGGGGGCACGTGTTACTGGATGCACGTGGGGAAACGTGTTAACGGGGATGCACTGAGGCCTTTTTAACTTTTGGGGCCACTTGGCACGTGTTTACTGGGGGATGCCCGTTAGCACGGTTACGGGATGCACGGGGAGGCACGTGTTTTTACTGGGATCACGTAGGCACGTGTTACTGGGATCCCCACGTAAAGGCTTTTTGTTCCCTGGATAACGGAGGGGGCGTGTTATTTGGGAGGGCACTTGAGCCCCGTGTTGCGGATGCCCCGTGGGGCACGTGTTGCTGGGAAATGCACGTGGGGAAACGTTTTTTCCCGGGGAAATGGACGTGAGGCACGTGTTTTACTGGGGGTTTGCACGAGGCCCCGTGTTGCAGGGATAAAGGGAAAGGGCCGTTTCGGGGATGAACTTTGGGGCACGTTTTACGGGGATCACAGGGCACGTGTTCCCTGGGAAACACTGACACCCCTTGGGCTGCTGGGATGCACGGAAGAAACTTTTTGGGCTGGATGCACGTAGGCACGTGTTGCGGGATAACGGGGGCACGTGTTCCCTGGGATGAACGTAGGCACGGGTTTTATTTGGGAAGCACGTGAGGCACGTGTTGCTGTAAGGCACGTAGGAAACGTGAAAACCGGGGATCAACGTGAGGCAGGGTGTTACGGGATGCACGGGGGCCACTTTTTACGGGGATGCACGGGGGAGGCACGTTACGGGGAATAAACCGTGAGGCACGTTTTTACGGGAAAGGCACGTGAGGCAGGTTTCGGGGATGCACATGAGGCACGTGTTCAGGGTTGCACATGGGGCACGTGTTACGGGGGAGGCACGTGGGGAAACTTTTTAATTTGGGGATCCCCCGTGGGGGCACGTGTTACGGATGAAACGTGAGGACTTTTTTACTGGGATGCACTTGAGCAAGGGGTTGCTGTTTTTAAACTTGGGGCCCCGTTTTACTGGTTGCACGTGGGGCACGTTTTTTTGGGTTTTCACTGAGGCACTTTTTACGGGGATGCACTTGAGGAAACGTTTTAATTTGGGTCACGTGGGGGCACGTGTTACTTACGGGGATCAGGGTTAGGCACGGTTACGGGGGACACGTGACCCAAGGGTTTCCCGGGATGCACGTTAGACACGGGGTTCTGGGATGCACGGGGGCAGGGTTTTTCGGGGATGAAAACGTGAGGCACGGGGTTAAACGGGATGCACTGGGGCACGTTTTACTGGGTTTGCACGTGGGGGCACGGGGTTATTTGGTTTGCACTTGAGGCAAGTTTTTGCGGGGATGTACGTGAGGGCACGTGTTATTTGGAAATGCACGTGGGGCCCACTTTTACGGGGGATGCACGTGAGGCACGGGGTTTTTACGGGGGATGCAGGGAAAAGGCACGTTTAACTGGGATCACGTGGGGCACGTTTTTATTTGGGATGCCCGTTAGGCACGTGTTACTGGGATCCTTGGGGCACTGTTACTGGGATGCCTTTAAACCCACTGTTTTCGGGGAAAATGCCGGGGGGCACGGTTGCGGGATAAAAAGGGAGGAAAATGTTATTTGGGTTTCCCGTGAGGCACATTTTGGGGGGAAAGCACGGTGGGCACATTTTTAAACCTAGGGTTTCACTTTGAGGCACGTTTTGCTTGATGAAGGTGAGCACGTTTTTTTACGGGGGGATGCACGTGGGGAAACTTTGTTGGGATGCACTTGGGGGGGCACATTTTAAACGGGGATCACTTGAGGCAAGTTTTTTGCGGGGGAAGTACGTGGGCACTTTTTTAAACGGGGTTTAAACGTGGGGGCACGGTTCTGGGAAATCCACGTGAGGAAACGTGTTACGGGGATCACTGAGGCACGGGGTTACTGGAATGCACGTAGGCACGTTTTAATTTTGGAGGCACGTTGGGGAAATGTTACGGGATGCCCCGGAGGGCCGTTTTTACGGGGGAAGCACGTTAAAACACTGTTACGGGGAGCCCGGGAGGCACGGGGTTCCCGGGGAAATGAAGGTGGGGAAACGTTTACTGGGATGCACGGGGGCAAAAGATGCTGGGATCACGTGGGGGCACTTTTACGGGGTTTGCAGGGAAAACCCAAGGGTTTGTGGATAAAGGGGAAAATCACGGTTAGGGGGAAATCAGGGTGAGGCAGGGTTTTAAATTTGGGTTTCCCCCAACGTGGGGCCCGTTTTTTCCTGGGCACACGTGGGGCACGCTTTCCCTGGCATGCACTTTAGGGGGGGGGGGGTTGTTTGGGATGCACGTGAGGCAGGGGTTCGGGGGAAGCACGGAGGCACGTGTTAACTGGGATAACGTGAGGCACGGGGTTCCCTGGGATGCCGTGAGGAACGTGTTGCCTGGGATGCACTTGAGGTACGTTTATTTTGGGAATGAACTGGGGCCCCTTTGTTTTAACTGGGAAATGCCGTGAGGCACTTGTTGCTGGGTTTAAAGGGTGAGGCCCCTTGTGCTGTGAGGGAACGTGAGCGCGGTTTATTTTGGGGATGCACGTAAAGGAAACTTGTTCCCGGGATAACGTGAGGCACGTGTTGCGGGGAAATGCCTTTAGGAAACGGGGTTTCCCTGGGATGCACGTGAGGCAGGGTTTTGCGGGGATGAAGGGGGGGGGGCACGTGTTCGGGGATGAACTTTAGGCACGTTGGTTGCGGGGATGAACGGGGAAGGCACGTTTTAATTGGGATAAACGTGAGGCACGGTTTACTGGGTTCCACGTAGGCAACGTTTTGCGGGGAGGGCACGTGAGGCACTTTTTGTTTGGAATGCACTTGAGGCACGTGTTCGGGGATGCACGGAGGCACATTTGCGGGGATCACGTGAGGCACGGGGTTTATTTGGGTTTCACTGGGGAAAGGTTTTTTGCGGGATGAACGTGAGGCGCGTTTACGGGATGCACGTGAGGAAACGGGGTTTGCGGGGAGCAGGGAAAAGGAAACGTGTTTGCTGGGAGGGAACTGAGGCACGGGGTTGCGGGGTTTCACGTGGGGCCCACGTTTGCGGGGATGAACGTGATGCACGGGTTGCTGGGATGAACGTGAGGCACGTGTACTGGGAGGGGAAACGTAGGAAAGTGTTAGTGTGTTTCAAGTGAGGCACGTTTTGCTGGGATACACATGCCCCTTGCTGCGGGGATCCCCGTAAGCACTTTTTTCTGGAGCACGGGGGCACGGGCGGGGTTAACTTGGGGGACGTTTTGGGCTTGGATGAACGGGGGCACTTGTTAGGGGAAAGAACGTAAAGGCACTTTTGGGCTGAAATGAAACTTTAAAGGCACTTGTTGCTGGGATCACTGGGGAAACGTGTTGCGGGGGGATAACGTGGGGCACTTTTTGCCTGGATGAACGTGGGGCCCACTTTTTCCCCTGGGATGAACGTGGGCCCGTTTACTGGGTGCACGGGGGCAGGTTTGTTGCGGGGAGAAGGTGGGGGCACTTGTTCTGTTTTTAACGTGAGGAAAACGTGTTGCGGGGAATAAACCCTTGGGGGGCACGTGTTACGGGGACACGGGGGGCACGTGTTCGGGATGCACGTGGGCCGTTTATTGCTGGGATGAACGTGAGGCACGGTTTTGCTGGGGATGAACGTGAGGCACTTTGGATGCGGGGATGAACGTGGGCACGGGGTTGGGCGGGGATGCCCCGTGAGGCACGTGTTGCGGGGGATGCACGGGGGCACTTTGCGGGAAAGCACTTGGGGCACGTGTTGTTCGGGGGAATAACGTGGGGGAAACGGGTTGCGGGGGGAAGAACGTGGGGGCACTTTTTTTTTGGGGCGGGGATGAAGTGAGGCACGGGGTTGCTGGGATGAACGTGAGGCACATTTTTCTGGGAGGGAACGTAAAAGGAAACGTTTTTGCGGGATAAAACTGAAAAAAGGGTTTGTTTTGGTTTAAACGTAAAGCCCCCGGGTTTTTTACGGGGATGCACGTGAGGCACGTGTTTGCTGGGATGCACTTGGGGGCACGTGTTGCTGGGATAACTTTTGGGGGGGGAAACGTGTTTTTGGGAAAAACTTTAGGAAACGGGTTATTTGGATGCACGGGGGCCCCGTTTTTCGGGATGAATTTTAGGCGCGGGGTTATTTGGTTTTTTCCGTGAGGCACGTTTCCTGGGATAAACGTGAAGGCACGTTTTTTGCTGGGATGCCGTGGGGCCCACGTGTTGCGGGGTTTAACGGGAGGCAGGTGTTGCGGGATGCAACGTAGAAAACGTGTTGAAAGGGATAACGGGGAGGCAGGGTTTTTGCGGGAAATTAACGGGGAGGCACTTTTACGGGGATAACGTGGGGCACTTTTTTCCCGGGGTTCCCACGTAAAGGCACGGGGTTGGCGGGATGCACGGGGAGCACTTTGTTGCGGGATCACGTGGGCAGGGTTTTTACTGGGGTTTGCACGTGAGGCACATTTTTGCTGGGAAATGCACTGAGGCACGTTTTCCCGGGGGTGAAACGGAGGCACTTTTTGCGGGATGAACGTGAGGCGCGTGTTGCGGGGATGAACTGAGGCACGTGTTGCTGGGATGAACGTGAGGCACGTTTTACTGGATCACGTGGGGCCACGTTGGCGGGATGGAACGAGGCCGTGTTACGGGATGCACTGAGGCACGTGTTGCTGGATAACGTGAGGCACGTGTTGCGGGGATGCTTTTTGGATCACTTTTTCGGGTTAAACTTGGGGCACGTTTTTGCGGGATCCCCGTGGGGGAAAACGGGGTTGCGGGGGATGAACGTGAGGCACGTGTTGCGGGAGGGAACTTTGAGGCCCGTTTTTACGGGGGATGAACGTGGGGGCACTGTTACGGGGATGCACGTAGGCACGTTTTTGCTGGGTTTCACTTTAGGAAAACGGTTTCCCGGGGAAGCACGTGAGGCACGTTTTACGGGGATCACGTAAAGGCACTTTTTTCGGGGAAAGCCCGTGAGGCACGGGGTTTACTGGGACCCAACGTGAGGCACTTTTTTGCTGTGAACGGAGGGGGCTTTTTTACTGGGATGCACTGGGGGTTAGGGTTTTGTCTGCAAGCACGTGAGGCACGTTTTTCTGGGATGCACGTGGGGCACTTGTTGCGGGGGATGAACGTGAGGCACGGGGTTTGTTTGGGATGAAACGTGGGGCACGGTTGCAAAATGAACGTAAAATCACGTTTGCTGGGTTTAACGTGGGGGCCCGTTTTTTATGGGATGAACGTGGGGGCATTTTTAGTGTGATGCAAGTGAGGACGTTTGCTGGGAAACACATGAAAAACTTGCTGGGGGTTTGGCCACGTGAGGCACGTTTGCTGGGATGCACGTGGGGCACGTTTTGCGGGGTTGAACGTGGGCACGTGTTGCTTGGATGAACGGGAGGCACGTTTTTAACTGGGTTTCCACGTGAGGCACGTTTTTTGCTGTAATGAAACGTGAGGCACGTTTGTGGGATGCACGTGAGGCACGTGTTGCGGGGGTTTGAACTTTAGGCACGTTTTCCTTGGGAGAACGGAGGCCGTGTTGCTTTTTTAACGAGAGGCCGTTTATTTGGGTTGCACGTAGGCCCTGTTGCTGGGATGAAGGTGGGGCACGGTTCGGGTGATGAACGTGAGGCACGTTTTGCGGGAGGGAAGGGAAAGGCACTTTTACGGGGATGCACGTGAGGCCCCGGGGTTGCGGGGTGCCGGGAGGCACGTGTTGCGGGAGGGAACGTGGGGCCCACGGGGTTTTTGTGGGATGAACGTGAGGCACGTGATGCGGGGATGAACGTGGGGGCACGTTTTTGCTGGGATGCACGTGGGGCCCACGTTTTTGCTTGGGAAAGCACTTGAGGCACGTTTTTGCGGGATGAACCGGGGAGGCACGGGGTTGTTTGGGTTTAACGTGGGGGCAGGGTGTTGCGGGGATGAACGTGAGGCACGTTTGCTGGGATAAACCCGTGAGGCACGTTTTTGCGGTCTTTAACGTGAGGAACATGTTCTGGGATAAAACGGGACCCAAGTTTTTGCTGGGATAAGGGTGAGGCCGGGTTGCGGGGATGAACTTTAGGCACTTTTTTACAGGGAATGAAACTGGGGGCCACGGGGTTGTTTGGGATGCACGTGACACGTTTTTGTTTGGGGAAATTAAATGGGGCACGTTTTTTGCTGGATGAACGTGGGGCACTTTGTTGCTGGGATAAATTTTTGGGGCCTGTTGTTTGGGTTTAACGTAAAGGCACGTTTTCGGGGAAATGAACAAGGCACGTGTTGCGGGAGAACGTGGGGCCCACTTTTCGGGGGATGAACGTGAGGCACGTGTTCCCGGGGATGCCCTAGGAAGGGGTTTTTTGCGGGAAGAACGGGAGGCACGGGGTTGCGGGAAAAATGAACGTAAAGGCAACGTTTTTCTGGGATAAAAACGTGAGGCACTTTTTGCTGGGATAAACTGAAGGAACGTTTTTTGGGGGGATGAAGTGGGGCACGTGTTTTTTGGGATGAACGTGAGGCAGGGTTTTTCTGGGATGAACGTCCAAAAACTGATAACTTTCGACAGCAGTATTATAAAAACGGGCAAGACCAGCATTTTTCCCTTTAAAATTAACCTCGTATACAAATTTAAAGGGTACACGGGAGTAGCAAAGTACCCGCTGTATGAAAGAAATTACAATAAACCCCGTTTCTTCTGCATGTTCAGAAAAATTTATAAAAAAGATAAAAGGGTTTAAAAAGGAATACCGGAAACACTTTGGGTGTTATCAAAAATTTCTTTAGGGGAAAGCACTTTTTTTTTTTTTACGGGGGTGACACCTCACTCTGGCCATCAACGGGGAGATGAATTTCCCCAGTGTTTTTAACCTACAGTAAGGGCCGGGCCCTTTTTTTCTTACAAAAAAACTTTCCCCTTTAAATTTTTGTACCCTTTAAAGTATGTTGCGGTTAAAGTTCCTAATATTTTTTTTTTTTCAGTGGGGAGGTTTCTCCCATAATCGTGTTACAAAAAATTTACTCCAAAATAGGGGCCCCAAAATTGACTCACAAATTTGACTCACCAAACCCCTTTTTATGGGTTTCCCCAATTTTTGTTCTCCCCAAAAATAAAATTTAAAAATTTTTTTAAGCTGAAAAAATAAATTTGTCTTTGAACCCATGGTAGAAAAAACAAAAGGACACAGGGAACAAGGGGTTTACAACCTATGGTATCCCAAAGGCTCCCTAGCTCCCGTGAGGCATCACCTCACTTATAACCCTAACAAAATATACTTCTCCCCCACTGCCTTTTACATCCCTTAAAAACATTTTTGTAAAAACATGAGAGCACTCAGGTTTTTTCTATTTATTTTTTCACTTGGTATGTTTTTTGTAAAGTTTTAAAGTACTGCATTAAGATGTCACATAAATACTGAAAAATGAACAATGAATAACAGAAGAATGGACGGGGACTTAAGTGTGCTGACAGTAGATGAAATTTAGCACTAAACGCTGATCTGTGAGGCTTACAATTTGAAAAATCTCAAAAAGACCACTTTTAGACATTTTCCGCGTCCCTAATATATACATAACACATATTTCTTATGAATGTCATACATGTTTCATATGAATTTTGGGCAAAAGGGCATCAAATAGGCGCTAGTGAGTGGGGGCAAATTTAAGGAGCATAATGAGGGTATCCGAAGGCCCCAATTCCACCAGACTTAACGTCACTAACACAAACTATATAATGGAAATCTTGTCCCCCCATCATTTTTCACAGAGCTGACAAATAAAATAAGCGGGGAGGGGGACCCCCCGCGGGTTTTTTCCTTTCAACTGTCACAAGTAAAGTATCCGAAACTGATTTTTTTGGCCCGCCCTGGGAAACACACAGTCCCAGTTTCAACTTAAAAATTTCTCCCTACATACTGATTGGGAAAAATACAAAGTGCTTTGATACATGCTATCCGTCTCTGGGAATTAGTGTTTTCCCCGTCTATCAGGGAATATCCTTTAGCAGGGTGGTTTTTAAAAAAAAGAGATGACCAAATTGCAGCTCACCCCTGCCCCCTTTCAAGGTTTTTCCCCAGCATCAAAAGACAATTGCTCCTGTGGAGAAGGTATCCAGACAAATGGGGAAAAACCCAAAAACCTATGTCCTTTTAAAAACATTCAAATTCCCTTGTAAATGTTTTTAATGGTATTTCATGCCTTTTTATTTGTAAGATTCTCAAGGGTTTTTGGAAGACTTGGAGTGGAAAATTGCCTTTTTCCCTGTGCTGTTTTTTTTTTTTAAAAAGTTTTGGGGGGCGAGTTTTTTGTTTAAGCTAGTTCTGTTTTAAAGTTTACAATTCGGTTCAAAACAGAGCCATTAGGAAAAAACCATTTTAAATTCCGCTTTATAAGACAGTCCCGAAAGATCCAAACGGGCAATGCGGGCCCGAGGCCAAACGGGAAAAAAAAACCCTTAAAATTTAAAAACCCGAAACAATAGTAAACAAATGCAGTAAAGAGGGTAGAAAGAAAAAAAGAAACAGAGGGAAAGGGAAAAAGAAGGAAAGAGCCCATTAAAATTAAAAGCAAGGGGAAAAGATTCCCCGTAAAAATGTTCAAGAGAAGCTTTAAAAGTGGAAAAAAATTTTTCACAAAACAAATTTTCTCCCGGGGAAAGTATATGAAATAGTTCAATAAAGAGTGGGAAATTGACCCCAAAGGCAACCCTCGTCCATCTTGAAACCCCTGTGGATGATGCTGAATATTACTTTATATTAAAATATTAAAATTTTTCCTTTCAATGAAACCCATTCAAGACCAAAAATTTTATTTTAAACTGAGCAACATAAAACTTTTACTTGGGGAAGAGAGAGAGAAGAGAGGAAAAGGAAAAGAAAAGATTAGTAAGTAAGGTTTAAATTTAAATAAAAATTTAATTTAGGGATACACAATACAGTTACATAAATTATCATACATAGCAGCCCAAATGTGTAGAGAACCTAGGGTAACCCCAAAAAAACGACAGAGGACTTATTTCCATTGGGGGCCTTTTTTCCTTAAATTAAATTTTAATAAAAAAGGTTATAATTTTTTTCCCTTTTTTATTCTAAAAATTAAGATAACATCTTATTATCATACTAAAAAGACTTTTCTACTACACGGGGTCATTAAGAAATATCTACAATAGGGGGGTCTTTAAAACTATTTTACAAAAACCCAGGGTCATTTTCGAACTATCTACAAAAAGGGGCATTACTAGGAAAAGGGAAAATTAATTTCACAATTTTTTTAGCTAAAAAAAAAGAAAATCATTCCCCCCCCTTTCTGTTTTTTTTCCCTTCATCAGAAAAACTTTTTTGGCAGTCTTCTTGAACGGGTTTAAGCTATGACTGGGCCCTTTACATTTGTGGGAGTCCCCCCTTCCAAACCCCTTTTTTGCTGTACAATAAAAGGGGTTTGAAAACCTGGCCCCCTTTCTTGGTACAAAAAAGTTTTGGGTTTTTCCCCCTATACATGATTGCTTTTGGGTTTCCCCAACCTTTAAAAAAAATTGACCCGCAAGATATTCTGGGCAAATTTTTTTTGACAATTTTTTAAAAAAAATGGATTTACTTCATTTGGGTTTTAAAATCTGTCTTCAATCTTCCCGCATATTTTAACGCGTAATTCATCCTGGCCTACATTTCTTTTTGGGCCCAGGGCCCCCGGAGAATCTTTCCCATTTTGTTCTGGGGGATTTTTCAGTCTAAACTTTTAGTTTTTTTTTCAAGGGAAGGACCAAGAAGAGCAAGCGTAAACCAAATGGCATTGTATAAGGGGGTAGACATAGGGGCCTTTCGAGCCCCCAATAGGAGACACTGTCTTGTCTATACAGGAAATTTACCTGGCATTTCCGGGTTTCTTTACTACACTGTTCCCTAAACAATTTTCCCCCACATGATGGGTCAAAGGGGGTTTCCCAGATAAAATTTTAAAGGGTAAACCAAAGTTTAGACTTTCCCCCTTACAAATGAACATTAAAATTTTTTTAACCCTTCTCAGTTTAAAGTTTTTTTTCCAAAAGAAAGGGGTTCAGTTTTTTCCCCCCCCCCAGGTGAAATGTAGTTTGTTGTCTACCAACCATTTTTCTGCAGGACTCCCCGTTTTCCAGTTTAAAAAATTTGCAAAATCCCTTTTGGGTTCCCTTTAAACCCGTCACAACAGGCAAATGTCATCTGCATACAGTAGGGGGTTTTCACTTGACACTGATAGGCATATCATTGACATAACCCAAAAAAAAGTAAAGGGGCCCCAAATTTCTAAACCCTTTGGGGGAAATCCACCCTGTTATCGGCCGGGGTTCTGAAATTTTGTTTTGTTTTATTTTGGCCTATTTTTTTGGGCTCCGTTTTCTAAGGTTAAAATTAAAACAAATCCCAGAACCTATCCGGGTGGGGATGAAGTTTTTTACCTAATTATTGTGGTTGGGCAGGTAACGAAGGCCTTTTTTTGGCAAGGGTTCCTAATATGGTTCCCTTTTCCTTCCTTCCCTTATAACCTTTAGGGGGTTTGGGGGGAGGGAGTCGGGGTTTGGGGGGGGCGGGTTTCCCCAAAGCCCGGGGGGGGGTACAAAATTAAAAGGGAGGTTTCTTAAGGTTTCTTTACACCGGCCCCCTTGGAGAATTTTGTATTAAGGTAACCCAACTGCTTGGAATTTCACCCCCTCCAAATTTTTTTAAGATAATAACATCTTGGTTTTTAACCCCCCGGGCCTAATATTTTTTTTTGGAAAAATAGGGAACTTTTGGCCCCAGGGAACCCCTTGCCCCGGGAAGGTATTAGGGGTTTTGTTTATTATGGTTTTCCCCAAAAGGGATTTTAAAATTCCAAAAACCCCCATATTTTAAACTTTTTTGGGGGGGTTTCCCCTTTTTTTAAATTGGGGGTTAAAAAACCGGCCTTTAAAATTTTTTTGAAAAAGCTGGAGTTAAATTTTTTTAAAATTGACAACTGGTTTTGGGTTTCCCCTTTAAAGGGGGTTTAAAAAAGTTTTTATGTTTTAAAAAATCAATGGGTTTAAAAATATTTTTCCCCCTGTTTTAGAAGTTGTTTCCAGAGTTTGGGGAAATTTAAAAAATTTACCCCTTAATTTTTGGCAAAACCTTCCCTTTTCCCTTTATAACCCCTTTTTAGCCTTTCCCCCAACCCTTTTGGCCTTTTTGCCCCAAAAAACCCCAACCCCCTTTGTTGTTTTAGAGCTTTCTGGGGGAAATTTAAAATTTTAATTTTTAGAATTAGTCCTTTTCCTTTTCTTCCTTTTTTAAAACCTAACCCCCTTTTAAAAAATTTTTAATTTATTTGGGGGCCCAATTTTTTTTTTTTAATCTTTTTTGCGGTGGGCCCTGAATTTTTTATCTTTCCAGTAACAAAAGGTTCCATTTCCCTTGTTAAAATTTAAAAAGTTTAAAGGTGAAAATTAAAGAGGAAAAGGGGAACAAAGGGGGAAAATTTTTCCGGCATGTTTTTAAATTTTATTTGGATAAATTTGGAAAAACCTAATTTAAAATTGTACCCCGGGCAAAATAACAAAAATTTAAAATAAGGGGGAAAAAGAAAAAACAAAAGGGGAAAATTAAACCTTAAAAATTATAAAATTTTTGATTTTTGGAAAAAAAACCCCAAAACCCAAATAAAGGTTAAATAAACTTTTTTTTTATTCCCTAACCCAAACCCCCATTTCTACATGAAAATTTTTAAAAAAACAAAAACACATAAATTAAACCAAAAAGTTATTTAAAACCCTGCCAAAAATTGCCCCCCCCAAAAACACCACCCCCACCCCCAAATTTTTGGGGTAAAATGGGGGGGGGGGGGGGGAAAATTTCCCAAAAATTTTCCTTTTTCCCAGGGAACGGGGGAAAAAGGGGGGGGGGGGGGGGGGGGGGGGGGGGGGGGGGGGGTTGGGGGGGGGGGGGGGGGGGGGGGGGGTTGGGGGGGGTTTTTTTTTGGGGGGGGGGGGGGGGGGGGGGGGGGGGGGGGGGGGGGGGGGGGGGGGGGGGGGGGGGGGGGGGGGGGGGGGGGGGGGGGGGGGGGGGGGTGGGGGGGGGTCCCGTTTTTTAAGCCCCCAAAACTTTAACCCCCCCACCCCCAAATTTCCCTTATTCCCAAACAAAGCGTTTAACCTGTAACCCAAAACTTAACCAAATCATTTTTTGACCGCCCCAAGGCCACCTTAAAACCTCCCCCGATGGTTTTTTGGGAAACATCCAAACCCCAAAAATTTTGAAACAAAAAACAGTACATCCTGATTTAAAAAACAAGGGAACTAAAAAAAAGCCCCCCCTTTAAAAAAGGGTAAGAAAAAAAATTTGTTCGAAATTTTCCGAGGGGAAGCCAAAAAGGAAAAAAAAGAAAGCAGTTCCTCTCAAACTGTTTAAAATTAAAAATTTGAATTGTGGTTCAAATTTTCCCCCAGGACCAACCCCCCAAACCCCCAATGACAACCCCAGGGACCCCAATTTTTTTTGAAAGACAACCCTTTAAAGGAAAACCAAAATGTTTTCCCCCCCCGGGGTTTTTGAACCCAAAAACCCCCCCCCTTAGGCGGACCCCCTTAAAAAGGCCCACCACCCAACCCCCCCCTATTTCCCAATTTTTCCCAAAATTCGACACAAACATTCTTTCCAAAAAGCCCCTAAAAACCCCCCCAAAATTTAAAAAATGCCCCCCCCAACCCCAGGAAAAATTTTATAAATCAAAAAAAACCCCAAAAACCCCTTTTAAAAGGGATCCCAAACCCCCCGAACAAACTTTAACTACTTTAACAAAAAAAAATAAAACATGGCCCCCAATAATTGAACCCCTATCTCAAACCCAAAAACCAAAAAAAATTTAAAAATTATAAAATTCTCTTCCCCCTTCCCCCGTTCAAAACTCCCCCCCCACTTCCCCAACCCCTTCTAATTTCAATTCCCACCCCAACCAAAATTTCCTCAAAAAAAACCTCCGAGCCCCCGTTGCAACCCCCCAACCCCTTCCCCCAAAGGGGAAAACCCAAAAACCCCCTCCCCATTCCATTTTCTGTTAAAAAATCCCCGTACACGGGTTAATCCCTCCCCCGAAAAACCTTCACCCACCTTCCCTTTAAAATTTCCCCCTTTTCCCAAATCCAAAACCCAAACCCCAAAACCCCCCACCAAAACCCCCCACAAACCCCCCGCCCCCTCATTCCCCTAAAAATTTTTAAACCCTTTTAAAGTCCCCAAACCCAGGGCTTCCCCCTTCCCCTTCCCCCCCTTTTTTTATAAACCCCAACAGAACCCTTTTCCCACAAAAACCAACCCTTTCCCCAAACCAAATATAACCCCAAAAATTCCCCCCAAAAAATACAAAATGAACCCCCAAAAATTTCCCCCTTTTAAGAACCACCCAAACCCTCTCCCCCTTATTTTCCCGGGTACCAAATCCCAACCCCAAAATAAGCAAAAACATTACAATTTCTTTTGGGGCCCCGGGGTTTTAATAATTCCAAAATTTGGGCCCCCCTTATTATCCCCCAGGGAATAATGGGGGTTTCCCCCCTTTTTTCAACACCCCCTCCCTAAGAACCTTTAAACAAAAACCCCCCCCATCCTGACTTTTTTCCCCCTTCCCAACCCCAACCCCCAAACCCCAAAACTTTTAAACTCCCAAACCTCAAACCCCAACAAACAAATTTTAAACCCCCATTAACCCCCCCAAACCCGACTTTGGAAAATTCCCCCAAAATGCCAAAAAATTCCCCCCCTTTTGGGAAAAACCAAAAAATTGTTTCAATTCCAAGGAACCCCCCAAAAACCCCCCTTTTTCCCCCCGCACCATTATTTCAACCCCCTCCCGGGAAAAAAACAACTTAACCCCCCCAAAATTTTTTCACCAAACCCTGTCGACTGAGTAAGCTCCAATGCCCCTTTCCCATCTACATCCCCCTGCCAACCAAAGGCCAACAAGCCCCCCTTTGATTCGATAATCCCCTTAGATCCCATCCCCCACAACCTGGGCCTCCCTGGCAAACCAAACCGATATTTAATACCACCCCCCCCATACGCACAAAAAATCTTTTTTTCCAATATTTTCGCATACAACTTTAATCTGCGCCAGAAACAAAGGGCTCGTAGTCCCAAGGGATTTCTGCTGCTTTCCCTTTGGACAAACACCCCCACGTCTTTCCTGTTTCCTCCCAACCACCCATCTCCTTCTAAAATTTTCAATAACTGGCCAAACGGGCCCCCTTTCCAGCCCCAGTCGTAGTAATACTTGCACAGCGACCCTGGCCTGAGCTTTGCCCCTTTTCCCTTTCACTAAAAGGCCTCCATATTTCCTCCTCCATAAGGAAACCCCCCAATGCCTCCCCAGCACTCCCCTCAATTCATGACACACACCCCGCACACCGCTCTAAAACCCCCCCCACCACCCCACTACTTTTTCCAAAACCTCCCAACCATTTTTTTCCCCCATGCACACATGCCTTTTTGCCCAAACACCTACCCTCCCGATAACCCCACCCAAAGCTGCCTTAACATGGGTTAGCAGACCTGCGCTGTTTCTTCGTCTGCACAACAACAAAGACCCCCTGTGAGAGATATAAACTTTTAACCTAGCTGATAACCACATGACAAAAGTGTGCTTCACTTCCCAACCCCTCCCCAAAAGCTCCCTAAATGTAAACCCTCAAAAGATATGTAAGACCTTCGTCACATACCCCGCCCTTTTTTTGGTTCCACATCCCTCCATAACGCAGTTCCATCTCCACCTACTATGCCACATGGGAAGCCCAAGAAAAACACTCAGTCCTCGCACACAAAATCCTCTTCACAGCACATCATTTTCTATGAGAGCAACACCTGACAAAAACAAAACCCTCTCCCCCCCCCACCATCCACCACATGCAAAAACCCCCTCCCCCCCCCCCACTTTTTTGCAAAACAAAAAGGGGCCCCCCGGGCAAATACCCACCCCTTTTAAATGGCAGATGGCAGTGTCACCACCTGAAAACCCTTTCCCCCTCAACCTCTACCCCCTTTAAAAATTTCATTCTTTTAGAAACACGACATCCACCTTAATTTAATTCAAAAACATCCTAAACCCTCCTCTTCACCCATTACACTCCTTAAAAATCACTGCATACACCTGAGGCCGCTTTTTAAGTTTCCATCCCCCCCCA
>NW_026476456.1:0-10119 GCF_026875155.1 Cherax quadricarinatus
AATGGTATGAAATTTCACAACATATCCTATCACTGTCAGTGATCTGACCAGAGTTATTCTTAAAGGGGCCAATCTTGTCCCTAATCTTACTTCTATATACCTGAAAGAACCCTTTTGGGTTAGTCTTTGAATCCCTTGCTACCTTAGCCTCATAAACCTTTTTTGCTTTTCTTATTCCTTTCTTTATTTCCCTCTTTAATTGAAAATATTGATATCTTAAGTGCCCATCCCCTCTTTTGATACGCCTATATATGCCTCTCTTTTGACCAATGAGATGCTTTAATCTATTGTTCATCCATTTGCGATCATTTTTGTTAGATCTAATTTCCCTACTCGGAACAAAAGTTGTCTGGGCAGCTAGAACTATGCTCTGGAAAACGTCATATTGGCAACAAAGATCACCTGCCTGACCCATAGTCAAGACATCCCAATTTAGCCCACCCAGGTAATTTTTCAGTCCCATGAAGTCGGCCAAGCGGAAATCTGGGACAGAGATTTGATTGCAGTTATCTGGGTAATTCCATGATATATTGAAACTAAGTGATTTGTGATCACTTTCCCCAAACTCATCATTAACCTCAAGATTATTAATTAGTGAATCTTTTTTGGCAAGAACCAAAAACCAAATGTTGTGGGAAATCGGACTGACGACAGTGGAGGACAGGAGGGCCAGGGGAGACATGGTAACGACATGCAAAATACTGCATGGAATAGATAAGGTGGACAGAGACAGGTTGTTCCAGAGAGGGGGCACAGAAATAAAGGGTCACAATTGGAAGCTGAAGACTCAGACGAGTCAGAGGGATGTTAGGAAGTATTTCTTCAGTCACAGAATCGTCAGGAAGTGGAATAGCCTAGCAAGTGATGTAGTGGAGGCAGGAACCATACATAGCTTTAAGACGAGATATGACAAAGCTCAGGAAGGAGAGAGAGGACCTAGTAGCTATCAGTGAGGAGGCGGGGCCAGGAGCTGAGTCTCGACACCTGCAACCACAATTAGGTGAGTACAATTAGGTTAGTACAGTTAGGTGAGTACACACACACACACACACACACACAACACACACACACACACACACACACACACACACACACACACACACACACACACCACCACACACACACACAGAGCAAAGTTACTGGTAATGGGCGATTTCAACCACAGGGAGATCGACTGGGAAAACCTGGAGCCACATGGGGGTCCCGAAACATGGAGAGCCAAGATGATGGATGTGGTACTTGAAAAACCTCATGCATCAACATGTCAGGGACACAACCAGGAGAGAGGGGAGGATGAGCCAGCAAGACTGGATCTTGTGTTCACCCTGAGCAGTTCGGACATTGAGGACATCACTTACGAGAGGCCCCTTGGAGCTAGCGATCATGTGGTGCTGAGTTTTGACTATATAGTAGAGTTACAAGTGGAGAAGGTAACAGGAACTGAAGGGGACAGGCCAAACTATAAAAGGGGGGACTACACAGGTATGAGAAACTTCCTGCAGGAGGTTCAGTGGGACAGAGAAATGGTAGAAAATCAGTAAACGAGATGATGGAATATGTGGCAACAAAGTGCAAGGAGGCAGAGGAAAGTTTTGTTCCCAAGGGAAACAGAAATAATAGGAAGACCAAAACGAGTCCTTGGTTTACCCGAAGGTGTAGGGAGGCAAAAACTAAGTGCAACAGAGAATGGAAAAGGTACAGGAGGCATAGGACCCAGGAAAACAAGGAGATTAGTAGAAGAGCCAGAAACGAGTATGCACAGATAAGGAGGGAGGCCAAGCGACAGTATGAAAACGACATAGCATCGAAAGTCAAATCTGACCCGAAACTGTTGTATAGCCACATTAGGGGGAAGACAACAGTCAAGGACCAGGTGATAAGGCTGAGGAAAGAAGGTGGAGAACTCACAAGAAACGATCAAGAGGTATGTGAGGAGCTCAACACGAGATTTAAGGAAGTATTTACAGTAGAGACAGGAAGGACTCTGGGGGGACAGACCAGATGGGGACACCAGCAAGGAATACACCAACAAGTGTTGGACGACATACATACAGATGAGGAGGAGGTGAAGAAACTGCTAAGGGACATCGATACCTCAAAGGCAATGGGACCGGACAACATCTCCCCGTGGGTCCTTAGAGAGGGAGCAGATATGTTGTGCGTGCCACTTGCCACAATCTTCAACACATCCCTGGAAACTGGGCACTACCTGAGGTATGGAAGACGGCAAATGTAGTTCCGATTTTTAAAAAAGGAGACAGAAAAGAGGCACTAAACTATAGAGCTGTGTCATTGACGTGTATAGTATGCAAAATTATGGAGAAGATTGTCAGGAGGAGAGTGGTGGAGCACCTGGAACGGAACAGGAGTATAAATGCCAACCAGCACGGATTCACGGAAGGCAAATCCTGTGTCACAAACCTTCTGGAGTTTTATGATAAAATAACAGTAGTAAGACAAGAGAGAGAGGGGTGGGTTGATTGCATCTTCTTGGACTGCAAGAAGGCCTTTGACACAGTTCCTCACAAGAGATTAGTGCAGAAGCTAGAGCATCAGGCGCATATAACAGGAAGGGCACTGCAATGGATCAGAGAATACCGACAGGGAGGCAACAACGAGTCATGGTACGTAATGATGTATCACAGTGGGCACCTGTGACGAGCGGGGTCCCACAGGGGTCGGTCCTAGGACCAGTGCTATTTTTGGTATATGTGAACGACATGACGGAAGGGTTGGATTCAGAAGTGTCCCTGTTTGCAGATGATGTGAAGTTAATGAGGAGAATTAAATCTGATGAAGACCAGGCAGGACTTCAAAGAGACCTGGACAGACTGGACACCTGGTCCAGCAAATGGCTTCTCGAATTTAATCCTGCCAAATGCAAAGTCATGAAGATAGGGGAAGGGCACAGAAGACCACAGACAGAGTATAGGCTAGGTGGCCAAAGACTGCAAACCTCACTCAAGGAGAAAGATCTTGGGAGTGAGTATAACACCGAGCATGTCTCCGGAAGCACACATCAATCAGATAACTGCTGCAGCATATGGGCGCCTGGCAAACCTGAGAACAGCATTCCGATACCTTAGTAAGGAATCATTCAAGACACTGTACACCGTGTATGTCAGGCCCATACTGGAGTATGCAGCACCTGTTTGGAACCCGCACTTGATAAAGCACGTCAAGAAACTAGAGAAAGTACAAAGGTTTGCGACAAGGTTAGTTCCAGAGCTAAGGGGAATGTCCTATGAAGAAAGATTAAGGGAAATCAGCCTGACGACACTGGAGGACAGGAGGGTCAGGGGAGACATGATAACGACATATAAAATACTGCGTGGAATAGACAAGGTGGACAAAGACAGGATGTTCCAGGGAGGGGACACAGAAACAAGAGGCCACAATTGGAAGTTGAAGACACAAATGAGTCAGAGAGATAGTAGGAAGTATTTCTTCAGTCATAGAGTTGTAAGGCAGTGGAATAGCCTAGAAAATGACGTAGTGGAGGCAGGAACCATACACAGTTTTAAGACGAGGTTTGATAAAGCTCATGGAGTGGGGAGAGGGAGGGCCCAGTAGCAACCGGTGAAGAGGCGGGGCCAGGAGCTAGGACTCGACCCCTGCAACCACAAATAGGTGAGTACAAATAGGTGAGTACAGATTTTACAAAATGAAATTTAATTGAATTATTATTCAGTTATCAGGTACATCAAATATTTCCCCCTTGCCATGTATTAACGTTAGTATTAGTGCATAAGTATGGTGTCTGCTCTTAATGGACGGGAGTTGTGCCAATAAATGTTATTTGTTCATAACCATTATCACTGCACCACATTACTGTACGTTAATACCTGTACAGTGGAACCTCAGTTCCCGAATTTAATTCATTCCAAATGTCGATTCGACAACCAAAATCGATGAAAATCAAAACAATTTTCCCATAAAGATTAATGTAAATTGAATTAATCCGTTCCAGACCCTAAATGACTATATAATAATATATTAATAATGTAACAAATAACAAAAAAAGCACAATACCGTGACTGGAACGATACACAAATAACCCGCACATAGAAGAGAGAAGCTTACGACGACGTTTCGGTCCGACTTGGACTATTTACAAAGTCACACTAACCAGAAGTGGAGCATTAAGGCTATATATAGGCAGGAAGAGGTAGTGGTGGTAGTAGTAGTAGTAGTAGTAGTAGTAGAAGTAGTAGAAGTAGTAGTAGTAGTAGTGGTAGTAGAAGAAGTAGTAGTAGTGGTAGTGGCAGTAGTGGGGAATAAGGAGGAGGAGCCAGTCAAATACAAAGAAAGGGGAGCACGGGAAAGGGGGGAGCTAGGTGCTAGGTTGCTCTCTGACTCACGTACCTACACTCCTCTCGTTTCCAACCCTCTTGATCGCATCAAGAGAACTTTCAACAAGAAACTAAGGACTCTCTCCGACCTCTGTCCTCCTGACTTTGACCTTGTTCAACGGTTTCGTGCCATCTGTCCCTCTCTTCCCTATTTCTATGGCCTTCCCAAAACTCATAAAACCTGATATTCCTCTTCGTCCTATCATATCCTCTAGAGGTTCTGTCTCTTATTCTCTTGCTTCTTGGTTGGCCAAAACCCTCACCCCCTTTCTTGGTACTTTTTCTCCTGCTCACCTCCGTCACTCTCAAGACAATTGAACGGGTTCGCTCTCTCCCAACCTGTAAGATGTTTAGTCTTGACGTTGAGTCCCTTTTCACCAATGTCCCTCTTGATGATGTCCTTGATTTCCTTAGAGAGAAGGCCCATGAAGGGTTTCTACATCTCCCTATACCTACTGATGTCTTTCTTGATCTTATCCGCCTCTGTGTGGACTCTAATTCCTTTTCCTTCCAAGGGAAATATTATTCTCAAACCTTCGGTATCGCTATGGACTCTCCTCTCTCTCCTGTACTTTCTAATCTTTACATGGAATACTTCGAGACTGTTCTTCTTCCTACCATCGATGTGCAACCTTCACTCTGGCTCCGCTATGTGGATGACATATTTGCTCTGTGGCCTCATGACCCCAGTCTCTTCCAACCTTTTCTTGAAGCTCTTAATAATCTTGCCCCTTCCATTAAGTTTAAAGCTGAATGGGAATCTAATTCCTTGCTTCCTTTCCTTGATGTCCATGTCCACCGCTCAGATACAGGTTTTGCCTTTTCCGTTTACCGAAAACCTATGCACAGTGGCATGTACATTCACTACTTTTCCTATCATGCCTCCCCTGTCAAGAAAAGTGTTCTTATCTCCCTCTTTCTCCGTGCCCTCCGCATCTGTGATCCTCAGTTCCTTCCAGCAGAAATTTCCACTCTTCATAATTCGTTTTCCCGTCTTGGCTACCCTTCCCATTTCATAGACTCTGCCCTCTCACGTGCTAAACGTAATTTCTTCTCTCCCAAACTCTCTACTCCTGGGAACTCTTCTGTCCTCTGCCTTCCCTACATTTCCGGTCTTTCTAATCTCAACAATTCTCTCCCTCCCTTAGACATCAAGCTTACTTTCCGCCAGACTAACACTCTTCGCACTAATCTCGTTCATACCTCTCCTCCCTCTACAGATGTTCCTGGGGTCTACTCTATTTCTTGCTCCTCCTGTCCTCTTCAATACTTTGGAGAAACTGGTCGATCTCTTTCTGACAGACTTAGGGAACACAAAAAATAGTGTTAGGCTTGCCGACACTAAAAAATGCTCTTTTCTGTCACGTCAGAGATCATAGCCATCCTATTGCCTGGTCTTCTGCTAAAACTGTCTTCCCTACTTCCACCTCTAACAGTCGCCGTCTAGTTGAATCCTCTCTAATATTACAGCTTTCCTTGTATGAATCTTAGCCTTGGCTTCGTCTCTGTAGATGCCTTCCTCTCCCACTACATTGTAAAATGCTCCAAACTTCAGAACACCCGTGACTTAACCTGACTCCTCATTTTTTCTTTCTTTTTCTTTTTCTTCTTCTCCCTCTTCCCGTTTCCTCTTTCCTTTTTCTCCTCTGGGTTGTCTGTCTTTCTTCTGTCTCGTGTTTCTGTTCCTTCATTATTTATTTCACCACTTTCCCTTTCACCCACCTCTGTGCACTTGCTCTCCCTCTGTGGGCACCTAGCTCCCTTGCAGTGCTCCCCTTTCTTTGTATTTGACTGGCTCCTCCTCCTTATTCCCCACTACTACCACTACTACTACTACTTCTACTACCACTACTACTACTACTACTACTACTTCTACTACTACCACTACTACTACTACTACTACTACTACTACTACTACTACTAATACTACTACTACTACCACCACTACCTCTTCCTGCCCATATATAGCCGTCCTGCGCCACTTCTGGTTAGTGTGACTTTGTAAATGGTCCAAGTCGGACCGAAACGTCGTCGTAAGCTTCTTCTATGTGCGGGTTATTTGTGTATATTAATAATGTGTTAACCACTACATAAAACAATGTATAAAATTATACAACACATGGAAACTGTAAAAATGAATATTAAATGAAAATTTAGCTGAAATACTGTACAGTAAATGATAATCTAACTATCCCTTCCCTGTCAGAGGTGAGCTAATGGCATACTGACGGTAGGCGGAAGAGAGCAAGGGGTATGTTACTGCTTGGAAGGAGAGTCGCCTATATATTTCAGGCAACCATCCTTCTAATGTTGTTCCTCTTCTTTGTCTCTTTTCACCACTAGCACCTTGTTCAGGGTCACTGGTTCTGTCCAGTGAGGTTGTTTCAGGCCCCATTTTAACACTTGTCTAAACTGAGACATTACACTGTCATTGTACATGTTAGAGAGACGGATACCCACTGCTTTGTCTGGATGGTATTTTTCAGCAAACTCCTTCACGCCATTTAGCAGACATTTCCTTGACAAGTGCAATGGGCACATCACCCCTCCCCTCTTCTTCCTATGATGACAGCTCCTCCACTGAAACCTGTTGCTGCTCCTTCTGAAGGTCTAGAAGTTCTGTGGTGAGTTCAGTTCAGTTCTGTGCTCCTCCGCCATCTCCTCATCATCTTCAGTCACCTCTAGGCCCAAGGTCTTTCCCAGGGACACAATATCCTCTACCGACTCAAGTTCGTCTTTAAAGCCTTCAAAATCCTTGCCTGCTACACAGTCAGGCTACAATTTCTTCCATGATGTCTGCATGGGCCTGGAAGACACATTCCCCCAGGCTTTGTCTTTAAGCCTCAAGCAGGTGAGGATATTGAAAAGGTCCTTCCAGAATTCCCTGAGGGTTCAATTTGTTTCTGAAGTGATTTCAAAGCACCGTTCAAAAAATTATTTTGTGTAGAATTTCTTGAAGTTAGAAATGACCTGTTGGTCTATGGGCAGGATGAGAGGAGTGGTGTTAGGAGGCAAGAACTTCACAGTTATAAAACTGAACTACTAAAGCAAATCGTTTTCCGAGCTTCGAGGGTGAGCAAAAGGATTATCCACAGCTAAAAGGGCCCTGAGTGGCAATTGTTTTTTAATGAGGTACTTTTTGACAGTGGGAGCAAAGACCTCATGAACCCACTCAATAAAAAATTGGCTTCTCGACAACCAAGAGGACGTTTTTCTCGACCACCTCATTCGAAAACCGATTTATTCGGCAAACAGTGCAATCGACAACCGAGGTTCGTCTGTATATGTATTTTGTACATAGTTTTAAATAAACAAATTGTGTTTGAAATGTCGATTAAGGATGATTCAAGGCATTTTGTGCATGTGACTTTTCACGGCGGGTTGAAATCGATTGCTTGCATTGTTACCTATGTATACATTCTGTATTCCTGTATTGTTTGTAACAGCTTGACTAAGCTCATGGAGAGCACAGTGTTGCAATAATAAAATGTTACATGAGCTGCACATGTGTTCTTTTACCTAACATATTGTCGGTAATTCTACCATCATTATTACACGATTCTCTCTTCCTTAAATGTCGGTATTTCATGTGAAAACCGAGGAAAACTGGCCTAAAATGGCTTCATAAAAAAGGACTAAGACTCTTCTGAGTATTTTACTACAAATCTTGTACTGCCATGCAGTGCTTTTAAACACTGACCCTCCTGGCATATACCAGACGGCCTGTGTGTGTGTGTGTGTGTGTGTGTGTGTGTGTGTGTGTGTGTGTGTGTGTGTGTGTGTGTGTGAGTGAGTGTGTGTCTCTTCACTGGTCGCTACTAGGTCCACTCTCTCCCTGCTCCATGAGCTTTATCATAACTCTTACTTAAGCTATGTATGGGTCCTGCTTCCACTATGTCACTTTCCAGATTGTTCTACTTTCTAACAACTCTATAAAGAAATGCTTCCTAACATCCTTGTGACTCAGCTGAGTCTTCAACTTCCAATTGTGACCCCTGTTGATGTGTCCCATCTCTGAAACATCCTTTCTCTCTACCTCGTCAATTCCCCTCAGTATTTTATATGTTATCATGCCCCTCTTTCCCTCCTGTCCTCCAGTGTCGTCTGGTCTATTTCCCTTAACCTCTTCATGTACGACATGCCCCTTACCTCCGGGACTAGTCTTGTTGCAAACTTTTTTTCGACTTTCTCTAATTTTTTGAGGTGCTTGACCAGGTGTGGGTTCCAAACTGGTGCTGCATACTCCATTACTGGCTTGACGTACAAGGTGTACAGAGTCTTTAACGATTCCTTACTGGGTGTCGGAGCTCTATTCTTAGGTTTTCCAGGCGCCCATATGCTGCAGCGGTTATTTGGTTGATGTGCACCTTAAGAGATGTGCCCGGTATTATATTCACCCCTAGATCCTTTTCCTTGAGTGAGGTTTGCAGTCTTTGGCCCCTAGCCTGTACTCTGCCTCCGGTTTTCTTTGCCCTTCCCTGGCCTTCATGGTCCAGGCAGTTACTGGACCAGGCTTGCAGTTTGTCCAGATCCCTTTGTAGCTCTGCCTAATTCTCATTTGACCGAATTCTCCTCATTAGCTTCACATTGTCTGCAAACAGGGACACTTCCGAGTCTATCCCTTCTGTCATGTCATTCACATATACCAGAAACAGCACCGGTCCTAAAACTGATACCCTGTGGAACCCCAATCATCACAGGCACTTATTCTGACACCTCATCATGTACCATGACTCGTTGTTGCCTCCCTGTCAGGTATTCTCTGATCCACTGCAGTGTCCTTCCTGTTAAACGTGCCTGATCCTTTAGCTTTTACACTAATCTCTTGTGTGGAACTGTGTCAAAAGCCTTCTTACAGTCCAAGAAAATGCAGTCTACTCACCCTTTTTCTCTTGTCTAAATTCCGTTGCTTCTGTCCCTTCCCTGAAACCGTGCTGGTTGTCGTGTATAAGCTTGTCACTTTCTAGGTGCTCCACCACCCTTCTCCTGATAATCTTCTCCATAACTGTGCACACTATGCATGTCATTGACATTCGTCTGTACTTTAATGCCATGTGTATGTTTCCTTTCTTAAAAATTGGACTACATTTGCTGTCTTCCACACCACAGGCAGTTGCCAAATTTCGATGGATGTGTCGAAGATTGTTGTTAGTGGCACACACAGTGCCTCAGTTCCCCCTCTCATGACCTATGGAGAGATATCTCGTCCCACTGCCTTTGGGGTATCTAATTCACTTAGCAGCCTCTTCACCTCCTCCTCGGTTGTGTGTATTGTGCCCAGCATTTGTTGGTGTACCCCACCATTCTAGATTTCTGTTGTCCTTTCTGTCTCCACTGAAAATATTTCCTTAAAACTCGTGTTGAGCTCTTCACATACTTCTTAGGTCGTTTCTTGTGAACTCTCCTCCTTCTTTCCTCAGCCTGATTACCTGGTCCTTGACTGTTGTTTTCCTCCTGATGGCTGTACAACAGCTTTGGGTCAGGCTTGGCTTTTGATGCTATGTCATTTTCGTACTGCTGCTGGGCCTCCATCCTTATCTGAGCATATCGTTTCTGGCTCTTCGACGAAACAATTTTCCTGGGTCCTTTGTTCTTCTATGCTTTTCTCAATCCATAGTATACTTAGTTATAGCCTCTCTACACGTTTGGGGTTCCAAAGGCTTGTTCTGGTCTTCCCATTATTTCTGTTGCCCTTGGCTTTGAACCTTTCCTCTGCCTTCTTGCATTTTGTTGTCACACAGTATATCATTTCATTTACTGGGTTTTC
>NW_026476457.1:0-10431 GCF_026875155.1 Cherax quadricarinatus
AACACTGAAATATCCAATAGTGATGGTCACAGTGTCAAATAGGTAGTGACACCGTTCAACACTAGTACCAATAGTGATGGTCACAGTGTCAATTAGGTAGTGACACTGTGTTCAACACTAGTACTACTAGTGATGGTCACAGTGTCAAGTAGGTAGTGACACTGTGTTCAACACTAGTACTACTAGTGATGGTCACAGTGTCAAGTAGGTAGCGACATTCTGGCCCACTATAGAAATTAATTACTGGAATATTATTAGTGTCTTCCTGTGTAAAAACCGAGAGAAAATAATTATTTAAAATCGAGCACATTTCATTCTCTTTGTCAGTAAGATGCCCATAGTTATTTTTAAAGGGGGAAACCTATCTTATCTCTGACTTTTGTTCTATATACCTGGAAAAAACTTTTTGGGTTAGTTTTAGAATCCCTAGCAACTTTAATTTCATAGTCCCTTTTAGCTTTTCTTATCCCCTTTTTAATGTCCCTCTTAATGTCAATATACTGATTCATAAGATGACACTCACCTTTTTGATACGCCTATAAATTCCTTTCTTATGCCCTAGTAGATATTTCAGCCTATTATTCATCCATTTTGGGTCATTTCTATTTGATCTAATTTCTTTATACGGAATAAACGTTCTTTGAGCCTCATGTATAGTGTTCAGAAACTGTCATATTGATAGCTCTCTTCGTTACCCCAGTCAACAGATGATAAGTATTCTCTAAGCCCATCGTAATCTGCTAAGCGAAAATCTGGACTGTTACTGAGTTATCCCTACTATCATACTTCCATTCAATGCTAAATGTAATTGATTTGTGGTCGCTAGCACCCAGTTCCTCTGAAACTTCTAAATTATTAAAAAGGGGATTCATTGTTTGCCAGAACTAAGTCAAGCAGGTTATTACCCCTGTAGGTTCTGTCACAAACTGCTTCAAAAAACAATCCTGAACTGCTTCTAAGAAGTCGTATGATTCTAAATTCCCAGTCAAGAAATTCCAATCAATATGACTAAAAGTTAAAGTCTCCTAGAATTACTACGTTATCGTGCCTTGTGGCCCTAACAATTTCCTCCCATAGTAGTCTCCCCTGGTCCCTATCTAAGTTTGTGGGACGGTATATCACACCTAGAATTAATTTTTCATGCCCCTCTGAAAATTCAATCCAAACAGACTCTGCATGTGTTACTTCAAACTTAATACCCGTTTTTATGCAACAGTTCAAGCGATCTCGGACATACAATGCCACACCACCCCCCTTTCCGACACTTCTATCTAATTGGAACAATTTAAAACCCTGAATGTGACATTCCGCAGGCATGTCCCGACTTTTTGAATTAAACCACGTCTCAGTTAAGGCAAATACATCAATGTTACCTGCACTAGCAACTAGTCTCAACTCGTCCATTTTTATTCCTAGCACTGCGACTATTTGTGTAATATATATTTAAGACCCTCCTCTGTCTTTAACCCTTCCTGCTCCTTTCTGTTATTCCACTAAACCTATTACTGTCCTTGTCAATTAGTGCCACTGGCTTTCCAATATCCACCTCATTTTGCCTATTACTAGTTTCTCCTAGTACTCATATTACTACAAATGCGACTTGACTGTTTTCCCGCCAAAACCCATGCCACTAACTATTCCTAGTTTAAAGACCTAACAGCTCCCTCCACTGCAGTTGCCAGTGCTCCCACCCCAGACCTAGATAAGTGAACCCCATTCCTGGCATACATGTCATTTCTGCCATAGAAGAGGTCCCAGTTGTCAATGAATGTTACCGCATTTTCCTTACAGTATTTGTCCAGCCAGCAATGACAACCAATTGCCCTGGACAACCATTCATTTCCAACCCCTCTCCTTGGCAAAATACCACATATGACAGGGTTCCCACCCTTCCTCCTAATTATTTCTATTGCTGACCTATACCTGCTAATCACGTCTTCACTCCTACGTCTGCCAACATCGTTGCCTCCAGCACTGAGACAGATAATAGGATTGCTCCCATTACCTCTCATGATGTCATCCAGACGGCTAACAATATCCTCCATCCCAGCACCAGGAAAGCAAACTCTCTGTCTCCTACTCCTGTCCTTCAAGCAGAACGCCCTATCCATATACCTAACTTGGCTATCCCCAACAACAATAATATTCTTACCTTCCTTGGTGTCGTTCGTCGTGACATTCCCAGTAGTCGACTCACATTCGTCGGGTAGCACTGAGAATGTATTAAATGTTTCCACAACAGTTTCCATGGCAGTCTCTTTCTTCTTCATCGTTTCTACCTTTCCATTCGTCTTCTTGATCGTCAACTTCGTTCCCTGCTGTCCAGCCACGAACCAGTTTCCTTTTTTGACCTGAGGACTCAAAACAGGAGGACTACTACGAAACTTCTTGTTTTCCTCGGTCAGTCGCCGAATCTCTATCTTCGCCATCCTCAGTTCTTCCTTAAGCTGTTGGTAAAGTTGCTCGATGGAGGGCATCTTGCTTCAATTCGTAGAGAGCGCGCAAACAGGTCTTCACAGAGCTAAGTACACGTCACCACTTATACACCTCGATCAGGTCTTCCCTCATTCTCCGTCTAACAAGTGAATGTAACTTAAGAGTCTTCAATCTTTCTTTATAAGTAAGACCTCCAATGCTATGTATTAATTTAGTCATCCTACGCTGAATGTTTTCTAACGAATTCATGTCCATTCCGTAATATGGAGACCAGAACTGAGCTGCACAATCCAGGTGAGGCCCTACCAATGATGTACAAAGCTGCAGTACGACCTCTGGACTTCTGTTGCTTACACTTCTTGATATAAATCCCAGTAATCCATTTGCCTCACTACGCACGCCCAGGCACCGCTGTCCTGGTTTAAGGCTGCTGCTCACCACAACCCCCAAGTCCTCTTCGCAATCTGTATGGCTAAGTTCCACATCATTCAACCTATAAACGCCAGGGTTATGGACATTCCCGAGCTTCAGAACCTTGCACCCATCTACATTGAACTGCATCTGCCACTTTTCTGACCAAGAACACAGTTTGTTTAAATCCCCCCGAAGTTCCCTAACATCTAAGCTTGAATCAATTATCCCACCTATCCCTGTGTCATCGGCGAATTTGCTCATATCACTAGTAACACCCTCATCAAGATCATTGATATATGTTATAAACAACAACGGGCCCAAGACTGATCCCTGTGGAACGCCACTTGTTACAGATCCCCACTCGGATTTAACCCCATTTATGGACACTGCTTCCTGGAATAAACCTTGGTAATAAATACCTACAAGTTGGTTTAGAAAGACACGTAAGCAAACACTATAACATATTTATTAGAAAACGTTTCGGTCCTGGGACCGAAACGTTTTCTAATAAATATGTTATAGTGTTTGCTTACGTGTCTTTCTAAACCAACTCTGCTTCTGTCTGTGAGCCATGACCGATCCACGAGAGCACTTTCCCCCAATGCCATGAGCTGCCAAATTTCTTTAACAGTCTTTGGTGTGGAACTCTATCAAAAGCCTTACTAAAATCTAAGTAAATAATATCAAATTCTTTATCTGAAGAAAGTTAATAAATTAGTTAGACAAGACCGGCCTCTTGTGAATCCATGCTGAGTATCATTAATCAAGCTATGCTTATCGAGATGGCTTCTTATAATCTCAGCTATAATTGACTCTAGTAATTTGCCTACAATTGAGGTCAGGCTTATTGGGCGGTAATTTGACGGTAACGACTTGTCCCCTGTTTTAAAAATAGGAATTACATTAGCCATCTTCCACATATCAGACACTACACCTGTTTGAAGAGATAAATTAAAAATATTAGTTAATGGTTCACAGAGTTCCATTATGCATTCCTTAAGAACCCTTGAAAAAACCTCATCAGGACCCGGTGACTTATTTTGCTTCAGTCGTCTATCTGCTTCACTACCATTTCACTAGTGACTGTGATGTTACATAATTTATCTTCTTCTGGCCCACTAAAAAAATTTAAATTACTGGAATATTATTAGTGTCTTCCTGTGTAAAACCGAGAGAAAATAATTTTTTTAAAAAATCGAGCACATTTCATTCTCTTTGTCAGTAAAATGCCCATAGTTTTTTTTAAGGGGACCTATCTTATCTCTAATTTTTGTTCTATATACCTGGAAAAAAAATTTTTGGGTTAGTTTTAGAATCCCTAAACAACTTTAATTTCATAGTCCCTTTTAGCTTTTCTTATCCCTTTTTAATGTCCCTCTTAATGTCAATATACTGATTCATAAGATGACCCTCACCTCTTTTGATTCGCCTATAAATTCCTTTCTTATGCCCTAATAGATTATTTCAGCCCATTATTTTATCCATTTTGGGTCATTTCTATTTGATCTAATTTCTTTATATGGGATAAACGTTCTTTGAACAGCATGTATGTGTTCGAAAACTGTCATATTGATAGCTCTCTTCGTTACCCCCCAGTCATCAGATGATAAGTGTTCTCTAAGCCCATCGTAATCTGCTAAGCGAAAATCTGGGACTGTTACTGAGTTATCCCTACTATCATACTTCCATTCAATTCTAAATGTAATTGATTTGTGGTCGCTAGCACCCAGGTTCTCTGAAACTTCTAAATTATTAACAGGGATTCATTGTTTGCCAGAACTAAATCAAGCAGGTTATTACCCCTTGTAGGTTCTGTCACAAACTGCTTCAAAAAACAATCCTGAACTATGTTAAAACACTTGTGCAACATCTGGTTGTCTTTATTGTAAACGTTTCGCCATCCAGTGGCTTTATCAATACAAATTCTTGGACATAATTAGAAAACAGAAGAACTATATACAAAAGATGAGGTAATCAGTCCTCAGAAACCTCATCTTTTGTATATAGTTCTTCTGTTTTCTAATTATGTCCAAGAATTTGTATTGATAAAGCCACTGGATGGCGAAACGTTTACAATAAAGATAACCAGATGTTGCACAAGTGTCTTAACTTTCATCTTGTCGGTATTGTATACCTCTCTTGCACAATCCTGAACTACTCCTAAGAAGTCTTATGATTCTAAATTCCCAGTCAAGAAATTCCAATCAATATGACTAAAGTTAAAGTCTCCTAGAATTACTACATAATCGTGCCTTGTGGCTCTAACAATTTCCTCCCATAGTAGTCTCCCTTGGTCCCTATATAAGAAAGACATAAAGAAGGATCACTGCAACGCCACTGGCTATGCGAGGCCCAGGTCCAATACCCCACCGGCTTCAGCCATGCCTTGACCTATCAGGTCAGTCATGTCACTAAAGGAGGACCCACGGCACCGACCTAGTAGCACAAGCTAGTTAGGTCCCAACTCACACCCACCCACATCCACTCATGTATTTATCCAACCTATTTTTAAAACTACACATCGTCTTAGCATCTATGACGGTACTCGGGAGTTTTTTTCCATTCATCCACAACTCTATTACCAAACCAGTGCTTTCCTATATCCTTCCTGAATCTGAATTTTTCCAATTTAAAACCATTGATGCGAGTCCTGTCTATGTTAGATATTTTTAGCACGCTATTTACATCCCCTTTATTAATTCCTGTTTTCCATTTATGCACCTCAATCATACCCCCCCATCCCCTAATTCTACGCCTTTCTAGAGAGTGCAAGTTCAGGACACTCAGTCTATCCTCATAGTTCCTGACTATGAACATAAGAACATAAGAACGAAGGAACACTGCAGAAGGCCTACTGGCCCATGCGAGGCAGGTCCAATTCCCTACCGGCTTAAGCCAATGCACCCAACCTAGTCAGGTCAGGTCACATTGACTTAAGGGAGGAACACGGCAACCGACCTGTTAGCACAAGCTATCAGGTCTAACTCACACCCACCCACATCTACTCATGTATTTATCCAACCTTTTTTTTAAAGCTACACAACGTTCTGGCCTCTATAACGGTACTTGGGAGTTTTTTTCCACTCATCCACAACTCTATTACCAAACCGTATTTTCCTATATCCCTCCTGATTCTGAATTTTCCAAACTTAAAACCATTGCTGCGAGCCCTGTCTAGGCTAGATATTTTCAGCAAACTATTTACATCCCCTTTATTTATTCCTGTCTTCCACTTATAAACCTAAATTTCATATCCCCCTAATTCTACGTCTTTCTAGAGAGTGCAGTTTCGGGGCCCTTAGTCTATCCTCATAGGGAAGGTTTCTGATACATGGGATCATCTTTGTCATCCTCCTTTGTACATTTTCCAGAGAATTTATATCCATTCTGTAATACGGTGACCAAAACTGTGCAGCATAATCTAAATGAGGCCTAAACCAAGGATGTATAGAGTTGAAGAAACAACCTGAGGACCCCTATTATTTATGTTCTTGATATGAAGCCAAGGATTCTATTAGCTTTATTGCGAACACTTATGCACTTTTTGTCTTGGTTTCAGATTACTGCTAACCAGAACTCCTAAATCTTTTTCGCAATCCGTATAATTAAGATCTACAATTTAGTTTATATGTGGCATGGTTATTGTCCTGTCCAACATTTAAAAACTTTGCATTTGTCTATATTAAACTGCATCTGCCACTTCTCCGACCACTGCATCAGTCTATTCAAACTCTCCTGGAGTGCTCGAATGTCCTCGTCAGAATGAATTCGACGGCCTATTTTGGTTTTCATCGGCAAACTTGCCGATGTCGCTCTTTATGCCCTCATCTATGTCGTTTATGTAGATTTGAACAGCAGGGGGCCCAACACTGACCCCTGTGGAACACCGCTCGTGACGCTTCCCCACTCTGGATTTCTCCCCATTTATGCAAACTCTCTGCTGCCTATTTGTCAACATGCCTCTATCCAGGAAAAAAATTCTCCTCCTATTCCATGTGCTTTAATTTTCCTCAATAGTCTCTGATGTGGGACCCTGTCAAAACCCTTTTACTGAAGTCCATATACACAATATCATATTCATTACCATGATTACCTCCTCAAATACCTTAGTAAAAAAATTTTAATAATTCGTAAGGCAGGAACGCCCCTTTGTAAAACCATTGCTGAGATTCGTTGATTAATTTATGCTTTTAAAGGGTGGCTACGAACTGCCTCGGAATTATTGATTCAAAAATTTTCCCACTATGGAGGTTAGGTTTTTTTTGGGTCTATAGTTCGAAGCTAAGGACCTGTCACCTTTTTTTGAAAATAGGTATCACATTTGCCATTTTCCACTTATCTGGCACCATGCCAGTTTGTAGTGATATGTTGAAAAGATTAGCCAAAGGGTGCTAAGTCCTTTTTTACATTCCTTTTAGAACCCTTTGCATACAGTTCTCGGGGCCTGGGGATTTGTTAGTTTTAATTTATCTATTTGCCTAAGGACCATGTCACTTGTGACCCTAATAGTGCACAGTTTATTATCTTTCCTGTTCTACATAATTTATCATTACTGGAATATCGTGGTATCCTCCTGTGTAAAAACTGAGAGGAAGTATGTGTTAAAAATTCTACACATTTCCTTATCACTGTCAGTGAGCTGACCCGAGGAACTTTTGAGTGGGCCTATCTTGTCCCTGATCTTACTTCTGTATACCCGAAAGAAACCTTTTGGGTTAGTCTTCGATTCTCTTGCAACTTTAACCTCATAATCTCTTTTTGCTTTTCTAATTCCCTTTTTTATTTCTCTTTAAATGAATATATCGATTTCTTAATTGCCCCTCTCCTCTTTTGATTTGCCTATATATGCCTCTCTTTTGACCAATCAGATATTTTAATCTATTGTTCATCCATTTAGGATCATTTTGTTTGATCTGATTTTCCCTATTTGGAACATAATTTGACTGAGCAGCTAGAACTATGCCCTGGAAAGCATCATATCGGCAACCATCACCACCTACCTGACCCCCAGTCAGGTCATTCCAGTTCAAACCCACCTAAGTAATTTTTCAGTCCTATGAAATCAGCCAAGCGAAAGTCAGGGACGGAGACTTGATTGCCATTATTAAGGGGGAAATTTCCCTGATATGTTAAAATGAGTGATTGTGATCACCCCTCCCCAAGCTCATCATTAACCTCAAGATATTAATATGGTTTCCCTACTGGCAAGAACCAAGTCAAGGAGGTTATTTCCCCTAGTTGGCTCTGTCACAAAAATGTTTTTAAAAAAAATCCTGGATCGTATCAAGAAAGTCACCTGACTCTAAATTTCCTGTCAAATTGCTCCAGTCAATCGTCTATAGTTGAAATCTCCCATTAGCACAACATTTTCGTTGTAAAATTGCCTTTCGAATTTCGTCCCATAGAAGTTTATGCACTCCCTATCAAGATTTGGGGCCCTGTAAATCACACCCAAAATTAGTTTTTCTCGGCCCTCGAGAAGCTGTAACCAAACAGATTCAGTGGCTGACGCTTCTAATTAATATCTTTTCTAACACAACAATTTAAATTGTCTCTGACATACATCGCTACTCCACCACCTTTCCTGTTGACCCTGTCAGTGTGGAATAATTTATAGCCTTGTATGTGACTTCTCCAGGCCGAGGGACTGACAACCTCAAATTCTACTACTTTAAGGGTGATGGACTGATTACATCGTCTTCACATCTCTACTGTTCCTGCCTACTTTCTGTATTCGACTGAAGAAGCCTACTGTGTAGGCGAAACGTTTCGGAATAAAGTTGTCTAACTGTTGCATATGTGTCTTACCTAACAACCTCATAGGGAAGATTTCTGATACATGGGATCAACTTTGTCGTCCTCCTTTGTACTTTTTCCAGTGCATTTATATCCATTCTGTAATACGGTGACCAAAACTGTGCAGCATAATCTAAATGAGGCCTAACCAAAGATATATAGAGTTGAAGAACAGCCTGAAGACTTCTATTATTTATACTTCTTGCTATGAAGCCAACGATCCTGTTAGTTTTATTGTGAACACTTATGCTCTGTCTTGGTTTTAGATTATTGCTAACCAGAACTCCTAAATCTTTTTCGCAATCAGTAATATTAAGATCTACATTATTTAGTTTATATGTGGCATGGTTATTTTCCTGTCCAACATTTAGAACTTTGCATTTGTCTATATTAAACTGCATCTGCCACTTCTCCGACCACTGCATCAGTCTATTCAAATCATCCTGGAGTGCTCTAATGTCCTAATTAGAGTGAAGTGGATGGCCTATTTTGGTGTCGGCAAATTTGCTTATGTCGCTATTTATTCCCTCATCTATGTCATTTATGGAGATTGTGAAGAACAAGGGGCCCAACACTGACCCCTGTGGAACACCGCTTGTGATGTGCCCCCTTCTGAATTCTCCCCATTTATGCCAACTCTCTGCTGCCCTTTTTTGTCAACCATGCCTCTACCCAGGGAAAAAATTTCTCCTATTCAGTGTGCCTTAAGTTGTCTCAACAGCCTCTGATGTGTTAGGTAAGACACATATGCAACAGTTAGGTATCTTTATTTTGAAACGTTTCGCCTACACAGTAGGCTTCTTCAGTCGAGTACAGAAAAGTTGATAGAAGCAGAAGATACTTGAAGACGATGTAATCAGTCCATCACCCTTAAAGTTTTGAGGTGGTCAGTCCCTCAGTCTGGAGAAGAGCATTGTTCCGTTGTCTGAAACAATATGAAGTTGAAGTGACAGAATCGGGCCTTATATAGTGCCAGGAGGTGAGGAGCTAGGTTGATTTGGGAGGGCAGGTCCTTCTCAAACCCAGCCGTTCTCACTAGTAGAGGTTGTCGAAGTAGATGGTCTGTACCAAGATACCCTTGTGTTGCAGTGTCTGACAGAATGAACATTAAAATGGTATAAAATACCGACAGATTGTTAGGTAAGACACATATGCAACAGTTAGGTATCTTTATTTTGAAACGTTTCGCCTGGGTTTGAGAAGGACCTGCCCTCCCAAATCAACCTACGTCTCACCTCCTGGCACTATATAAGGCCCGATTCTGTCACTTCAACTTCATATTGTTTCAGACAACGGAACAATGCTCTTCTCCAGACTGAGGGACTGACCACCTCAAAACTTTAAGGGTGATGGACTGATTACATCGTCTTCAAGTATCTTCTGCTTCTATCAACTTTTCTGTACTCGACTGAAGAAGCCTACTGTGTAGGCGAAACGTTTCAAAATAAAGATACCTAACTGTTGCATATGTGTCTTACCTAACAATCTGTCGGTATTTTATACCATTTTAATGTTCATTCTGTCAGACACTGCAACACAAGGGTATCTTGGTACAGCCATCTACTTCGACAACCTCTACTAGTGAGAACGGCTGGGTTTGAGAAGGACCTGCCCTCCCAAATCAACCTACGTCTCACCTCCTGGCACTATATAAGGCCCGATTCTGTCACTTCAACTTCATTTGTTTCAGACAACGGAACAATGCTCTTCTCCAGACTGAGGGACTGACCACCTCAAAACTTTAAGGGTGATGGACTGATTACATCGTCTTCAAGTATCTTTTGC
>NW_026476458.1:0-10083 GCF_026875155.1 Cherax quadricarinatus
TTCGGAGAGTGGGAGCAGACTGACTACTTGCCAGTCTGTTGACGTGTTGTCAGGTTGGATCAGCTGAGCCACGTCAGCCAGCCGGACATAAACAACTGAACAATTCACCGGATGGTTCCGAGACTTAAACTCTATATACACAAGAAATCCTACCTAACCATAATACTAAAATAATAGTGATAATTACAAAATAGTGATAACAATAATAGTGATAATAACGATAATAGCGATAATACCATGGTATTTTTCATATATTAACAGATAATAATATAATGCCGAAAGTCTCTATTTTAGCTATTACGTGATGAACACATTCTCTTGTAATGGTTAAATAACACAGGATGACCAATTTCAAAGATATAACCCCCCCCCCCCGTACAACAATAGGTTGCAGTAGGGAGTTTGCAAGCGTCCTTGGTAATATCTCCTTTATAGTAAGCGTCCTCTTGGTAAATAAGGCAAGTAGTACGACGGAAGAATGGAGAAGCAAGAACTCGAACAGCATGGTTATTTGCCAGAGGATGAGCTTTTGGAACAATGGCCAGAAGAACTATCTGGAGTGGCTTCAATCACAATTCGAGAATAGGAGTCTCGGACATGACTGTCAGGGTCATCCATGTGTACTAATACTTCGTCCCATCAACAAAACGGCTTTCATAGTCATACTGTCAATATAAAAGAAAATTATTAACAAAAATATATAATATATATTATAAATTAGGCTCTGAGAGTACTCATTACTTTACTTTACATTTTAAGGTATACATTTTTTTTTTTTTTAGGGGCGAGAAAGAGCATCAGCAATTATGTTAAGGGACCCACTTAAGTGCTGAATACTAATCAGATATGGTTGGATCCTCAGAGCCCACCTGAGGATTCAGTGTTTCTTGATTTCATAGAATTAATATAAATTAAAGGGTTGTGATCAGAAAATATCATAATTTTATGGGGGGAGGTTCCAGATAAATGTCAAAATGTTCCAAAGATATTACTAGGGCAAGAGCTTCTTTCTCTACAGTGGCGTAATTCTTTTGGTGACGTTTCAACCTTGAAGAAAAATAAGATATAGGATGCAAAAATATCAGTAGAGGGGGATTTCTGAAGTAACACCACGCCCCCACAGCATAACCGCTGGCATCGATGTGTAAATAGAAGGTTGATTAAAGTCAGGACTTTTCAATACGGGTGACGAAGAAAACAACCGCTTCAACCGATTAAAAGCTATCATCACAATCTTTCGTCCAGCAAAACTTCATCTTACTAACTGGTTAACTCAAGTAAGAGGAGATGCAACCTGAGAAAAATTAGAACAGAAACGTCGATAATAACCAGTCATTCCAAGGAACCTCTGTATAGACTTTCTATCTTGAGGGATAGGAAACTCGGCAATGGCCCTAACTTTTACATCAACAGACGTACCTCACCCTGACCTATAAAAAAACCAGGATTTAATCTTGGTTTGTCCAAACTGACACTTGGCAAATTTAGGTGAATTGTACTTTTCTAACTTCTTAAATAAGGTTTCCAGGTGAATTAAATGTTCCCCACTCATTGATAATTTAACAAGTTTATCTGAATCTCCACCCTTTCTAAATCATTGGTCAGCGGGTTCATCAGGGCTGAAAGGTAAGGCCGCTTTTACACAACCTGAAGGGAAATAACACGATAATTGAATAACCGCCTTGTAATAACGGAATTTTTTGGGCCGCGGGTAAGGGGCATTTGGTATACCCCCTTTAAAGGTAGGGGGAAAACCATCTGTACCATGAGACATTCCCCTTACGAAACTGCACATTCTAAAGTTCCATCAGGCGGGGAAATTTATACGGGGCGACCCACGATTTTACTTCCTTTCTATGAGTCCAGGACAAAAAAAATTCTACTTCTTTGTTTAAATTGTTTCTTGTTTTGAGGGGGACTTGCCCTATAAGGTGACTTTTGAAAGGGCTTTGCCCTTGTACATCTATGTCGTAAATTCCCAATGTACAAGTTCGCACGGCCCCCGCTAGCTGGAGTTCGTCTGTAAAAACTTGCATTTTTGGGGCACAGAGGGGCCCCGCTAACTTTCCTATGGTGTAGAAAATACCTAGTTGGGTAATCTATTGTGGGTACTGGCTAGTGGCTAACGCGACGGCTGGAGTTTTTGGGACCATACCGCGGTTCAATCCCGGGGCCGGGGGATGTTTTAATGTACAACCCAGGACCATCGAATAAAACCTCATAACGTAAAATCAAGTCTTTATATCTTGCTTTCTTCAAATCAAGGGCCATAAGAAAGGGATCAAGAGATCGCAAGGTCTCTGAATTTTTTAAACGTACTTCTATCGCTTAGAGATGCTGAGCAACTTACATTTTCAGTTCATCTAAAGGAAGAACTGTCGAAACTGGTACGATACTAGGTGGTAAGCCTTAAGTTGGTTTATGTGATAAGTACGTTTTGCTTTTCTTCTCTTTCCTGGAGTTTGTAGTACATAATATACCTCATTGAGCCGCTCAATCACTTCCAAAGGACCTTCGTATCTAGGTTGCAGAGCGTGTCCAGGTAAGAATTTCTGTGCCATCACACTGTCACCTGGTTTAAAAGAAGCGAGAGCGTGTGTGTTTGTCATAACAATGCTTCATCTTGGGTTGGGCCTTAGCTAAGTTTTTTGAGGCTAATTCCCTCAGTTGTGACAAACGCTTTTGCATTAGAGTTTACCTGGAGTTTACCTGGAGAGAGTTCCGGGGGTCAACGCCCCTGCGGCCCGGTCTGTGACCAGGCCTCCTGGTGGATCAGAGCCTGATCAACCAGGCTGTTGCTGCTGGCTGCACGCAAACCAACGTACGAGCCACAGCCCGGCTGATCAGGAACTGACTTTAGGTGCTTGTCCAGTGCCAGCTTGAAGACTGCCAGGGGTCTGTTGGTAATCCTCCTTATGTGTGCTGGGAGGCAGTTGAACAGTCTCGGGCCCCTGACACTTATTGTATGGTCTCTTAACGTGCTAGTGACACCCCTGCTTTTCATACTATCCCTGGACTTTTATAATGGAACCAAACTCGTATAAACTATCCATTTTAAGTTGGAATATTGCGTCACTTAGAAAAAGATTTTCTGACATGCATCATAAAGTAACCACTGAATCCATTGATATTGTGTGTCTACAAGAGTGCAGAGTCCCTGAAAAATCCCAACCCCCTAAATTGCCATCGTTTGTTGCATATAACCTCAAATCTACTAATTCTTGTGTTCTATATATTAAAAAAACACTTCCCCATCAACTTCTTGCACATAAGAAAACAGAGGGGCTACAGTATCACGGTGTTAGGATTTATATTGGGAACTCTGCTCTCAACATATTTAACTTGTACGCTCCTGCTCCCAACTTGTGCTCAGTCTGAACCTACTCTCATTATTGGTGATTATAATGCAAGACACAAAAGCATTGGAAACTCTCAGTTTGGTAATCGTAATGGCAATCAACTGTTGTCACTCTTAAACAGTCATGATAATGTGGCAAATGTAGGTGACCTTGAACCCACACATATCTATGGAGGTGTCCTTGATCTGTGTCTTGGCTTCAACATTACTTCTGCCAGCTGTGAGTCTTCCATTGTAACAGATATAGCGTCTGATCATTTCCCAAGGCTAACCTCTCTATATATTGGTAATACTATTCTCCCTGGGGATATTCAAACGGAAACGTCTTAATGTTTCCCCTGATCAACATGATGACTTTGTTGCACATGTGACTGACTGGTATAATTCCTATGAGTGTACCTCTGTCGACACTTTTAACAATGACCTTGTGAGCAGTATTCAGAACTTCTTACAGCCGCCCTCTGAAACTCCTACTACTCTAAATCCAAATGACTTCCATAATAATCATAAGTCTTATAAAAATCATACCATATTACAATGATTCTAACTTCGAACATTGAAACGTACTGCTCGCAGACTAGGCCTAGCCTATAGAAACCATCGTACCCCTGAAATGCTGAGCCTCTTCCAAACTGCCCTTGCTGCTGCCAGAGAGCGTATGACAGAGCTGCGGCAAACAGACTGGGAACAATTTGTCAATGGTCTCAATGCTCACACCCCACTTAGCCGGGCATGGAGGGACATAAATAGAATTAAGGGTAACAGAACTGGCAGATCGCGCACCCTCATCCCTTGCATAGGGCGAATGAGTTAGTCAGTGCTTGGGCTGCTACATCTAGCTATGACAGTCTTCCCAGTACCACACAGGCGAAATTAATGGACAAATATGATGCAAGGGAGAGACTTGTTTGCTTATGCTCAGCAAGGCAGATGACTGCACATTCCTTTCACTAATTATGAACTTGATGCAGCACTAACTAAGGGCAACTCCACGTCGCCTGGTGAGGATGGTATTACTTACAACATACTCAGATTGCTGTGTCGAGTACCAGGTAATCCTTTACTTGAATTATATAACATGAGTTATGTCACTGGGGAGCTCCCTAAATCATGGACCAATAGCCTCATTATTCCCATTCCAAAGCCCAATCAACAAAACTCATTTCGCCCAATATCCCTTACTAGCTGCTTGTGTAAAACATTTGAAAGGATGATTCTTAATCGTCTTATGCACAGAATTAAGGAATTCTTGTCACCCCCGGTTGCATGGCTTCATGCATGGAAGGAGTGTGCATCATTGCATTACCCACCTTCCTCACTCTGCACACTGACAGCTCATACACTAACGTTCCTTGACCTTAAATCCGCTTTGATGTAGCCAACAGACATGTAATCATTAGTGAACTTGCCAGAATGGATGTTGGAGGATGGCTTCTCCGCTGGATTAAAGGTTACCTGTCCAACAGAAAGTCGTCTGTGTTTGTTCCAGGGACATAGAAGTGTAACTAAAGATTTTGAATTAGGAACCCCACAGGGAGGTGTGCTTAGTCCCACCCTTTTCAACATTTGATTAATGCCTTACTTAATGCCATGCCTAGCCAGCCCCATCATTATATGGTTAGTTTTGCTGATGACATAATGATTCACACTACCGGATTATCCAACACCCAAAACTTCTTAATCATGTTTTAGCCTCGTGTCAGGACCTGGGGTTAATAATCTCAGGGGATAAAACAAAGATACTCAACAGGCGTCCTCCTCGGCAGAGAGGCACAGTTCGTCAGAATCCAGTTGCATGATGGGTCTCTTCTAGAATATGTAAGCAATACAGGTATCTAGGCTTTGAGGTTCCACTACTTGGACCTGTTTGTAACGAGACTTGTCGCCAATACAAAGAAAGGCTGAGAGCACTTAGAGTTGTGCAGGTTTTCATCCCAGGTAATGTGCTAATGTTAAAATTGTGAAAATGATGTATCTTGCTTATATTAGATCATTGGTTGATTATGCAGCGCCACTACTTGCACTCGTGTCTGACTGGAAGCTTGGAGGGCTGGAAAAACTGCAAAACGAAGCAATGAGGATCATCCTAGGATGCCCTCGTACTGCCAAAATTTTAAATATGCGGAAAGAACTTAATATTCCAAGCATTAGAGATCGTGTTACTGAAAGAAATATCCTTATTGGGGTCAATATGCTTAGCTAGCCCATTCAAACCCCTGCACAGAAGCCCTCCAAACTTTCCTCAGCACTGTGAACATCCTTCCAGATGGATCGAAAAAACTGGAACCGACCTCCGCATGAACCAGCTACATGATCTATATCAAGTTGGACAACAGAGACATTTCCCTGCTCCATGGGATATTACCCCATTCCAAACTACCATTCCTCCATTTCCCCCCAAAACTCTTCTTAAATCACAACCAAAGCTTCGTCTTGAAGCCAAACATGATGCCTTAAGCAGTATTGATAACTTAGTCACACAGAACAATCTTTCACAAATTATTTACGTCGATGGTTCTGTTCACCAGTCCACTGGTGCAGCTGGTAGTGCTGCTGTTGTCACACAGAGTGATGGCTCTCATAAAGAAATTGGAGCACGCATCAATAACTGGGCCTCTACCCTTCAAACAGAACTGTTTGCCATACTCCTTGCACTCAAACGTGTCCATGTATCTAAGGTTGACACTTTAATTGTAACTGATTCTCTGTCATCCATAAATGCTCTCAACTCATTAAGTATAAATTGTGGCATGCTTTTGTCAGAAGCCAGACATAGATATGGTAAGATTGTGGACAGTGGAGTCAGAGTGCACATGCTGTGGATTCCATCTCACATTGGTCTTCAGATGCATGATAGAACTGATAAATTGGCTAAGCTGTATGCTTTCAAAGAGGGGTAGATTACAATCTGGGTTGTCATTTAGCAGTTTGAGAACAATAATACGAAAAGAACTTCAAATGAACTTTATTGACTTAAGACTTAGGAGATTGACACAAGTCAGTCCATCTATCATCATTCCATCATGCAGGAGGAGCCACATGTCTATGGTGCATCCAACAAGATAAGTAGACTCTTGGATGTCACTACTGCCCGGCTCCGGCTGGGTTACAAGTATCTTTGGCAGGTTAAATCACCACCACCAGATGAAGACCAAACGAAATGTAAACTTTGCCAGATGGACTATTGTCACACATTGCGTCATTATGTACTGGAGTGTGATCAAATTAATGAATTTAGAAACAACTCACTCAGAAGTGTTCAAGAAATGGCTAAGTATTTTATCCACAGTGGTATATTGCAGACCATTCTGGAGAAATACCCTGACTTTGCTAGCTGTAAATAAAGCATTACCACATGTGTGCATGTGTGTGTGTGTGTGTGTGTGTTAGGTGTGTGTGTGTGTGCGTGTGTGTGTGTGTGTGTGTGTGTGTGTGTGTGTGTGGGTGTGTGTGTGTGTGTGTGTGTGTGTGTGTGTGTGTGTGTGTGTGTGTGTACTCACCTATTTGTACTCACCTATTTGTGGTTGCAGGGGTCGAGTCCTAGCTCCTGGCCCCGCCTCTTCACCGGTTGCTACTAGGCCCTCTCTCTCCCCGCTCCATGAGCTTTATCAAACCTCGTCTTAAAACTGTGTATGGTTCCTGCCTCCACTACGTCATTTTCTAGGCTATTCCACTGCCTTACAACTCTATGACTGAAGAAATACTTCCTACTATCTCTCTGACTCATTTGTGTCTTCAACTTCCAATTGTGGCCTCTTGTTTCGTGTCCCCTCCCTGGAACATCCTGTGTTGTCCACCTTGTCTATTCCACGCAGTATAAATTTTATGTCGTTATCATGTCTCCCCTGACCCTCCTGTCCTCCAGTGTGGTCAGGCCGATTTCCCTTAATCTTTCCTCATAGGACATTCCCCATAGCTCTGGAACTAACCTTGTCGCAAACCTTTGTACTTTCTCTAGTTTCTTGACGTGCTTATCAAGTGCGGGTTCCAAACAGGTGCTGCATACTCCATATGGGCCGACATACACGGTGTACATGTCTTGAATGATTCCTTACTAAGGTATCGAATGCGTTCTCAGGTTTGCCAGGCGCCCATATCTGCACAGTTACTATTGATGTGTGCTTCCGGAGACATGCTCGTGTTATACTCACCCCCAAATCTTCTCCTTGAGTGAGGTTTTGCAGTCTTTGGCCACTAGCCTATACTCTGCCTGTGGTCTTCTGTGCCCCTCCCCCATCTTCATGACTTGCATTTGGCAGATTAAATTCGAGAAGCCATTTGCTGGACCAGGTGTCCAGTCTGTCCGGTCTCTTTGAAGTCCTGCCTGGTCCTCATCAGATTTAATTCTCCTCATTAACTTCACATCATCTGCAAACAGGGACACTTCTGAGTCTAACCCTTTCCGTCATGTCGTTCACATATACCAAAAATAGCACTGGTCCTAGGACCGACCCCTGTGGACCCCGCTTTCGTCACAGGTGCCCATTGTGATACATCATTACGTACCATTGACTCGTTGTTGCCTCCCTGTCAGGTATTCTCTGATCCATTGCAGTGCCCTTCCTGTTATATATGCGCCTGGTGCTCTAGCTTCTGCACTAATCTCTTGTTAGGAACTGTGGTCAAAGGCCTTCTTGCAGTCCAAGAAGATGCAATCCAACCCAACCCCTCTCTCTCTTGTCTTACTTCTGTATTTTATCATAAAACTCCAGAAGGTTTTGACACAGGATTTGCCTTCCGTGAATCCGTGCTGGTTGCATTTATACTCCTGTTCCGTTCCAGGGCTCCACCACTCTCCTCCTGATAATCTTCTCCATAAATTGCATACTATACACTCAATGACACAGGTCTATAGTTTAGTGCCTCTTTCTGTCTCCTTTTTTAAAAATGGGAACTACATTTGTGTGTGTGTGTGTTGCGTGCGTGTGTGTGGGTGTGTGTGAGGGTTGTGTGTGGTGTGTGTGAGGTGTGTGTGGTGTGTGTGTCGTGTGTGTGTGTGTGTGTGTGCGTGTGTGGGTGTGTGTGTGTGTGTGTGGTGTGTGTGTGGGTGGTGTGTGTGTGTGTGGGTGTTGTGTGTGGGTGTGTGTGAGGTTGTGTGTGGGTGTGTGTGAGGTGTGTGTGTGTGGGTGTTGGTGTGTGTGTGTGGTGGTGTGTGTGTGTGGGTGTGCGTCCTTGTGTGTATGCATATATTTGTACGCTCGTGTGCACATGTCCGTGCGTGCGCCCTCGTGTGTGTATGTGCGCGCGCGCACTAGTGTGGGTGTATGATCCACTTAATATTTGTATTTATAACTCATTACAATTGTGACCAGGTGTGGACGTATCAGTGGTTCATTACTTTGTAATTTGTTCATGACTGTAACCATGTATAGGAGTGAAGCTGATTCATTACCTCTGTAACTTGCCATGATTAGTGACCAGATCTACATGGATTCATTACCTTGTAACTAGTTCAGCTATCATAACTTTGGGGTCCAGTCACTGGACCCATTATGTACCTTTGTAATCTTTTGACTACCGCCCACAGGATGGGTATGGGTGCATAAAGATATTAAACTAAAGTGTGTTTGTGTGTGTGTTGTGTGTGTGTGTGTGTGGTGTGTGTGTGTGTGTGTGTGTGTGTGTGTGTGTGTGTATGTGTGTGTGTGTGTGTGTGTGTGTGTGGTGTGTGGTGACTCAACAATCAATATTTTGCACCAATAACTCATTACAGTTGTGACCGGTGTGGAAGTGTGAATTGCTCATTACTCTATAATTTGTATCATGACTGTAGCCAAAGTATAAACGTAAGTAACCATTCTACAGAATTCATTACCTTTGTAACTTGTGAGCTCATTACCTTTGTACCTAGTTCACTATCAAAACTTTGGGGGCCCAGTCCCTGGACCCATTACGTACCTCTGTAATCTGTAAATACCTTTGTAACTTGTCATGATTGTGACCAGACTTACCTGGAGTTCATTACCTTTGTAAATTGTGAGTTCATTACCTTTGTAAATTGTGAGTTCATTACCTTTGTAAATTGTGAGTTCATTACCTCTGTAACTTGCTCAGCTATCAAAACTTTGGAGTCCAGTCCCTGGACCAATTATGTACCTCTGTAATCTTCTGACTACCGCCCACAGGATGGGTATGGGGTGCATAATAAACATATTAAACTAACTAACTAACTAACTAGCTGTGTTAAGTGCTGCGGGTTTGGAATAATTAACGAGTAGTGCAATATTGGTAACTCGAGACGACTGTGGCCCCGTGAATGACCTTGAAAATCGCACTGCGACCCGCAGGCCACTACACCCACATTGCCTGTGTCTAGCGAGGTGAATATCCCTTCCTTGTCCCTTCTATTCACCGGTATCCTTTAGCCCATCGCCAGTGTGAAACTCCTGTCAGCTATGAGTATAGCTGATGGTGTTGACGTAGATGATGGTGAAGGCAGATTTGAAACATATTTTAGTAAACAGGCTCGGAAAAAAGAACGAGCTTCCAGAGAAAGCTTGCTGAAAGCAATACAAGTGGCGCAACACCCTCCCAAAGCTGTCAGTTAGATTTCCCTGACAACACTGATCAAGAGACCAAGTTTAACTGGTTTTTCGAAGCTAGTGTAAACAATCATGAGAAAACGATCAAGTTTGTCCGCGATGAGGATAACTACGTCTTTGTGCCTAATGAAATTTAGCATTTATAGACAAACTTCTCACTCAGAATTGCCAAAATCAAACTCC
>NW_026476459.1:0-14675 GCF_026875155.1 Cherax quadricarinatus
TATGTCATCATTTAAAACCAAAAAAAATCTTTTTGCCGGGGAATTTCCCCATTTTTTTTTTTTTTTTCCTTTCTACCTTCTCTCATTCTTACCCTCACGATGCATATCCCTTGCGGGCCCAAAATTTTATAATAAAGGGGTTTAAAACAGGTTGAAGTCACCTCATCAAAATGGCTCTAACCTTTGTCTAGGGGAAACTTCCATAGCTTTTTTTCAATTTTTGTTTTTAATTTTTTTTCTCCTGATCCATGAGCTGGGAAAGGGGAATACGGGTTTAAGGGGCCTAAAGGTTTGAAAAAACATATCAAAAAAACCAACTGTTCTTTTTCCGGGGGTGGTTTAACAGGGGCAATTATCAACCGTAGCAGAATCCTGCAACCTTTAGGGACCCCTTTTCTTGAAGGCTCCCTCCCTATTTGTAAAATGTAAAGTAAACTAAATCAATGGTTAGGCCCAAAATTAATCCAAACAGCCTTATCTGCCAAAAGGCAACTTTTTTATATTTTTAAGGGCGCTTTTTAGATGGCCCCAATTAACAATGACCTAAGTTTACACTTAAGAGTGCCAATGCATTAACTAAGGTCAAAATTTACTTTTACATTCTTTCTTACCGGGTAATTGCTTTCTTTTGATGGCAACAAGAGAAATACTTGAATACCTCTACAATATTTCTGTCTCATCGCATTAAATTTTTGGGTCAGGATTTTAATTTATGTTCTTCTACCAACCTATTTAAATTCATCTAAATATTTGCAGCACCAACCTTTGTTTTTCCGGGATGCTTTCCCCCCAGCGTTTTTTACCTAAAGAAAAACCCGGGGGCGCTTCTTCAATCTGTGCAGCCCCCCTTTGGATTTTTGTCTTTTTTGGTATAAATTTTTGTGGTGTTGGTGAAATACGTTGCCTTTCTATAAATATTCTCCCAAAAAAGAGGAACACCTTCCATGGGGCGCTGGAAAAAAACCATTCATTTTTAAAACATTTCAACATCCCTGCTTGCGGGGCCAACAAAAATTTTCTAATGCCTCCAATGGCGTCTACCAAGTTTTTGGAATAATTTTTTAAATTTATCTGCCCTTTGGTGATTTTAAAAACATTTTTTCTACTGTCCCAAACACACACTCAATCAAAAGGGGTTCTTTTATTTTATACCAAATTTTCCTTAAGTTTTCCCAACTTGTTTAAATTGTAAGTAAAAATTTCTGATCACTTCTTTAAGGCACGAAAGTATAAAGCAACAGCCTTTGGGAAATTTATACTTTTGGGAATGGGTTTACAGCTCTTTTTTTTCCCCTTTTCATGTGTTAACACTGAAAATTTTCCTTTTTACCAATTACAGGTACTGTTTTAACCAAATAGGAAAAAGAAATATCTTGTCCCAAATTTAAGTTTTTAGCCCAAAATTATTTTACCCCCCTTCAAGAAAAAAAAGGCCCCAGCGGGAAGTGCAAAAATCCCTTTTCAATGGGGATTTAATGCAATGATTTTTTAATTAACCCTTTCGGGGTTTCGGCTGTACTAAAAACGGCTTACGCACCAGGGTTTTTGATGTATTTGTACCCCAAAAAAATTCAGCGCCCCCCAAATCTAGTGAAGAAAGCTGGTAGGCCCTATAAAAAGAATGTTTTTGGGGGTTTAAATTTGCCAGTAAAAAAAAAATCCTCCCAGCACCAGTGCGTAATGTAAAAAAAAACATGCCCGGGTTGTTTTTGGAAATTAAAACGCTCCCTTTCCCACGAAATTTTATATGGTATTTATTGTTGAATTCTATTTTTTCCCGGGTTCTCATTTAAAAGAATGGAAGACTTTTACAGAAATTAAAGATGATTTTGCGGGTTTTTTGTTAAAGAAAACCCTTAAAACCCTGAGCTCAAAGTAGCAAAAAGGGTTGTTTTTTTCCCCAAATTTCAAAAGTAAAAAAAATCTTTTGCTGGGCCCCAATACACATCAACTGGTGAGTTAATATTCTTTCCAAGTTTTACTGATATTATTTTAAACCTTTTTCTACCCCAAATACAGTAGTCTGCTTTAACGTAAATCTTCATTTTTTGTGAGAAAAAAAAATTCCCAAAGGGGAAAAGAAAAAAATTTGAAAAGAGGGGCAGGGGGGATGTGATAATGAAAAGAGGAAATTTTTTTTTTAGGCCAGGAATGTCTTTTTTGTTTATTCGGGACCCTTTTTGGGAAAATTGGCATTTTTTAAAATTTGTTTGAAATTGGAAAAATTGCAAAATTTCCTAAACCACTTTATTGGTTTACTTAAAATCGGAAAAATGAGTGGTTTCTTGCACCTTTTGGGTAGAAAAATGGAGTTCAAAGCAAAATATTATAAATTTTTGTCAAACAAGTACACGGAAAATTGGCCGAAAAAAAGACTCAAAGTGGGCAAAATCCCCGAGGGAGTAAAATCATCGAGACCCAAATTTTCGTGGAGCATAATTCCCTTAATTTTTCCCATAAAATTTCATACTTTTGGTGTCATTATGAGGGGAAAAGATTCTCTATCTTTTCATATGAAAAAATAATTTTTTTTTTTTTTAAAATTTTGGCGACCCTGAGAACAATTTCTCTGAAAAGGGCCCGGGCAACCCTAAAAGGGGTTAAGAGAAAATTGAAAAAAGGGGGCCAATATTTCTCAACATCCTCTCTTCAAAAAGGGGGGGAGTAATTGCCAAAGACCCTTAGCTGTCTTAAAGAAAAAACCCGGGAAAATTTCCCCTAAAAATTAAACCCCTTGAGCAGCCGGAAAAGGCCAAATTTTCCCACAAAGTGCAGCTAGCATAAACAGCCGGTTGATAAAATTTCAAAAACCCAAGAAGCCGGGTCTGGGTTTTGGGCGCAGTTTATACTATAAAAAAAAAAGCACAAAATTTAAAACAAAATCTACAACTGATAAAATGATTGTTACTTAAAAAAGTGAAAAAAACTGAATTTATTCCAAAAATAAAAAAGGGAATTTTCTGGAAATCACAAAAACATGCTTTTTTAAATTTTTCATTTTGTTGTATGTATTTTAAAAAATACATACATCTTTTGGACCTGATACAAAATAATTAAAACAAGTAATATTCTTTTTTACACGAAACATATATAAGTCCCCCCCTTAGGGTTATTCATAATTCGAAAATGCAATAAACTTGAATACAATTCCCAAAAAAAAATATGAGTCTATTCCATGACACCTTGAAAAACCCAATTTTTAAAAATTTTTAATTCATCAATTGTCAATATTCCTCCCTGCTGATCTAGAAGTGTGTGAAGAGGGTTCTGGGCTCTTTTAGGGGCCCCAGTTGGATGTGGGAAAATTTTTTAGATACTCAAAAACAGAAGTCAAGTTTTTAAAACTTCACTGGGGGGGGTTAAAATTTCGTACCACTTAAAAAAAAAAAAATTGATTTTGTGTCAAAACCCCCCCCTAAATAAAACCTGCTAAAGTAAGCCCCTGGGAAAAGTGGTGATTGCGCAGTTCCACCGTTTATACCTTCCACAAAAAAATGGGCAAGGGTTTTTCCCCAGAGAAAAAAAAGGGCAGGCTAAATTTTGCATTTAATGAATAGTGTACAATAACTTCACTCCACCCAATCACATTTTTCCCACAAAATTTTTCTCCCTTGGAAAGTGTGCAAAAAGGGTTTAATGTGGCCTTATTTTCCCCAAAAACTTGCAAAAAAATTTTTGGTGCTGTTTAATCTTTCTTACCTTTTTGCTACCTCCCACCCCTTTTTCCCAAAAAAAAAAAAAAAAAAAAAAAAAAAAAAAAAAAAAAAAAAAAAAAAAAAAAAAAAAAAATTTAAAACCCTCCATTATCACTAGTTTTTCCTTTGTTTGGTCCCAATTTAATTTCAAAAGAAAAGGTAAGGGTGATAAATACTGAAAATGGAGTAATAAAAATTGGGTTACGGTGAATGTTTAAAATGGGAAACCAAGCTCCCACTGCACGGCCCCTTTGGTAAAAGGGGGAAAAAGGGGTACAAAAAATAAATTTGGGAAGACGGGCGAAATGCGTAGGGAGGAAAAAAGGGGGGGGTATTTTTAAAAAACTGATTAAAGAAAATTTTTTCCCAAACGGCTCACTTTACTACACTGGTTTTTTACCAAAAGGGAGGATGGCCCCTAAAAAAAGGGGTTAAACCCTTTTTTTTTTTTTTTTAATTTTTTAAAAAATTTGGGGGGGGAAAAAAAAAAAAAAAAACCTTTTCCCCAACCTTTTTTTAAATTTTTCCCCCCCCTTTTTTTTTTAAATTAAAAATTCCCCCCTTTTCCCCGGTTTAACCCCCCCCCGGCCCCGGGGTTTCCCCCCCCCAAAAATTTTTTCTTTTCCCCCCCCCAAAAAAAAAATTTTTTTTTTCCAAAACCCCCCCCCCTGCGGGGGGCCCCCCCCCCAAAAAAAAAAAACCCCCCTTTCCCCCCCCCCCCCCCCCCCCCCCCAAAAAAAATTAAACCCCTTTTTCCCCCCCAAAAAACCCCCCCCCCCCTTTCCCCCTCCCCAAAAATTTTTTTCCCCCCCCCAAAAATTTTTCCCCCCCCCTTTTTTTTAAAAACCCCCCCTTTTTTTTTTCCCCCCCCCACCCCCCCTTTCCCCCCCCCCCCCACCCCAACCCTTAAAACCCTTTTTTAAAAAACTTTTTTTTTTCCCCCAAAAATTTTTTTTTTTCCCCCCAAAAAACCCCCCCCAAATTTTTCCCCCCCTTCCAAATTTTCCCCCCCCTTTTTTTTTTCCGCCCCCAAACCCCCCCCCCCTCCCAAAAATTTTTTTTTTTTTTCCTTTTTTCCCCCTTTTTTTTAACCCCTTTTTCCTTAAATTTTTCCTTTTTCCCCCAAAACCCCTTTCCTTCCTTTTCCCCCCAAAAAAAATTTTTTTTTCCCCCCCCCCCCCTTTTAAAAGAACCTTTTTAAAAACCAAAGGGCCCCCCTTTTTTTTTTTTTTTTTTTTTTAAAAAAAAAGGGGGGGGGGGGGTTTTTTTCCCCCCTTTTTTTTAAAAAAACAAAGGGGGGGGGGCCCTTTTTGGGTTTTTTTTTAAAAATTTTTTTTTTTTTAAAAAGGGGGCCCTTTTTTCCCCCCCGGGGGGTTTTTAAAAAAACCCCAAAAATTTTCCCCCCCCCCCCTTAAAATTTTTTTTTTAAAAAAAAAAAGGGGTCTTTAAACCCCCCCAAAAAAAAATTTTTTTTTAAAACCCGGGCCCCCCCCAAAACCCCCCAAAAAAAGGGGGGGTTTTTTTTCTTGGTTTTTTTCTTTTTTAAAAAAACCCCCCTTTTTGGGGAAAAAAAAGGGGGGGGCCCCCAAAAAATTTTTGGGGTTTTTTTTTTTTTTTTAAAAAAAAAGGGGGCCCCCCCCCCGGGGGGTTTTTTTTTAAAATTTTTCCCCCCCCCCCCCTTCCAAAATTTAAAAAAACCCCCCAAAACCCCTTTTTTTTAAAAAAAAAAAACCCCCCCCGGGGCCCCCCAAAAAAAACCCCCGGGCCCCAAAAAAAAAAAGGTTTAAAACCCCCCCCAAAAAAAATTTTTAAAAAAAAAAAAATTTTAAAAATTTATTCCTTTTTCTGGGAAAAATTTTTTTTCCCCTTTTTCCCCCCCCCCTTTTTTCCCCCCCCCCCCTTTTTTAAAAAAAAACCCCCCCCCCCTTTTTTAACCCCGGGGGCCTTAAAACCCTTTTCCCCCGGGGAAACCCCAAAAAACCCCCCGGGGAAAAAAAATTTTTTGTTTTTTTGGGGGGGCCCCCCCTTTTTAAAAAAAGGGGGTTTTTTTTGGGGAAAAAAAAAAAAAAATTAAAAAAAAACCCCCAATTTTTAAAAATTTTTTGGGGGGGGGGGGAAAACCCCCCCAAAAAAAAAAAAATAAACAAAACCCCCAAAAATTTTTTAAAAAAAAACCCTTAAATTTTTGGGGGAAAATTTCCAAAAAATTTTAAAAAAAAACCCCCCCCCCCCAAAAAAACCCCCCCTTTTTAAAAGGGGAAAAAATTAAAACCCCCAAAAAAACCCCCCCCTTTTTTCTTTTTTAAAAAAAAAAAAAACCCTTTTAAAAAAAAAATTCCTAAAAGGGGGTTTTTTTGGGGGGGAAATTTTCCCCCCCGGGGGGGCCCCAAAAAAATTTCCCCAAAAAAATTTTTTTTTGGAAAAAAAAAAATTTTTTAAAAAAACCCCCCCCTTTTGGGCACCTTTACCCCAATTTTTTTTTAAAAAAAAGGGGGGGGCCCCCCCGAAAAAAAAAAAATTTTTTTTTTTGGGTTTTTGGGGGGGGGTTTTTTCCCCTTTAATTTAAAAAAAAATTTTTTTTGGGAAACCCCCCCCCAAAAATTTTTTTTTTTAAAGGGGTTTTTTCCCCTTTTTTTAAAAAAAAACCCCTTTTTTCCCCTTTCCCAAAAAAAAACCCCAACCCCTTTGGGGGGTTGGGAAAAAAGGGGGTTTTCCCCCCCCAAAAATAAAAATTTTAAACCAAAAAAAAAACCCCGAATTGCCCTTTTTTTTAAACTCCAAAACTGAATTCCCTAATCCTTTTTTTTTAAATTCCCCCCCTTTTTTTGAAAACCCGACCCCATTATTTATTTATTCAAACCCAAAAGGTGTTGAAACCCCCCCTTTTTTATATCCCGAAGGGTTTCTGAACATCTTTTATCTACTATACTAAACCCAAAATACTGTCATTTTGCCCTACATCATATCTTGATACTTATTTTCTTTTTTTTTAAAAAAATGTATTACCTATTTAACTAAACCCTTTCATACAAAGTTCAATCAAAGGGCTCCCTTACATTTCACCGGCACCCCCAAAAATTACTACCACACCTCTCTAAAGTTTTTCCCTACTTAGCATTCGATTTCCCCCACCACAATTAAATTTTCTCACTTGTCAAAGGCTCTATACATCACTTAAAAACTCCCAAATTCCTCTCTCTCTCCTCTACATTCCCCTCTTCCAGTGGGATACACGCTTTTTATGACCCCTTTCCCCATCCAACCTTTACTTAATCCAATTATTTTTTTTTTATACACACGCCGATTCCACCAAGGCAGGGTGGCCCGAAAAAAAAAAACTTTCACCATCATTCACTCATCACGTCTTGCCAGAAGGTGTTTAACACAGTTTTTAAAATGCAACATTAAACCCCCCCTTCAAGGTGCAGGCACTGTACTTCCATCTCCAGGGCTCAAATCCAGCCTGTCGGTTTCCCTGAACCCCCTTTATAAAAGTTTTTGCTCACACTCCAAAGCCCTCAAATATTAAAAACCCCTTTTTCTCCATTTACTACTATCAAACACGCTCACCATGCCCGCGGGAAATCCAACCCCTCGCACAAAAACCCCCTTTACCCCCCTTTTATAACTTTCCCAGGCCGCCCCTCCCCCGTCTTCCCTTCCACTACAGACTGATCCTCTTGGAGTTTTCCCCGCTCGCGAACATTCTCACCCATGCTTTACAAACCCCTATAAGAGCGTTGGTAAAACAACTCTATACATCCCCCTTTCCCCCCAAAGGGCAAAGTTCTTGTCTCCACGACCTAAGTGCACCACTCACTCTTTTCCCTCATCAATTCTATGAAATTTACCTCATCTTCATAGACCCATCCGCTGAACTCCAACTTCCCAAGTATCGAATACATTCACTCCCCCATACTCTCCCCTCCAATCTGATATCAATCTTTCATCACCTAATCTTTTGTTATCCTCTAACCTACTCTTCCTGATTCACCTTTAATTTCTTCTTTTGCACACCACCAAATTTATCCACCAATCTCTGCAACTCTCTTAGATCCCCAAGCACAGTGTCATCAGCAAAGAGCACTGTGACAACTCCCACTTTGTGTGTGATTCTTATCTTTTAACTCCACGCCCCTTCCAAGGGCCTGCATTTTCTTCTCTTACAACCCCATCTATAAATATATCAAAAACCACTGTGCATCACAAAACTTTCTAAGGCTACTTTTACTGGGAAAAAATTTCCCTCTTTCCTACATACCTAACTTGAGCCTCACTATCCTCTAAAAACTCTTTTTGCTTCAGTAACCTACCTCCTACATCATACACTTGCAACATCTGCCACATGCCCCTACCACCCTGTCATATGCTTTCCAAATCCAAATGCACAAAGACCTCTTAGCCTTATCTAAATACTGTTCACTTATAGTTCACTGTAAAAACCTGTCCCCACACCCCCCACCTTTCCTAAAGCCCCCAAAATTTTGTTCCCCTTAAAAATTAAAAAAATAAAAAAAAAACCCCCCCCCACCTTTTAAACTCTTTAAATTGTCACTAAATTTACCTTAAATTCTTTAAATTTTAAAAAAAAATTTAAATTTAAAATACCCCCTTTTCACTCCTTTCATCCCTTTCCCTTTATAAAAAACTATGCTTTCCTCTGCCAATCCGGGAAAACCTTACCTTTTCCTACATTTATTAAATATGCCCCAAAAAAAATAAAACTACACCCCATGTTTTAAACATTTTCTATTTATCATCAACCGATGCCTTAACCCTTCATTTTACTACTTGCCTCACGAACTTTCCCCCAATTTCACATAGGGCTTTCCTCACTCTAAAAAATTTTTTCCTCTTGCCTAAACAATCACAGATTCCTATTCACAACATTTAACATTCCCAAAATTCCTCCTTCCCAATAACCTCTAACCCATTTTAAGAATCTTTTTTCCCAATTTTTTTAATGACAAATCCATTTGTTCTCTCCCTTTTCTTTACTTTTTATCTCACTCCAAAAACTTTTTCCTTATTTTCAACAAAATTTGTTGATAACTCTCACCCACTCTCTCATTTGCTCTCTTTTAAACATTGCTTAAACCATCTCTTTAACCTACTCTTTTTCTCCAAATACTTTTCCCCTTTGCATCACTTCTACTTTGTAAAACTTCTCATATCTAACTTTTTCTCCATACTACTCTTTTACATCATCATTCCCCCAAAATCGTCTTCCCTCCCCCACCCATTTTTCCTGTAACCACAAACTTCTGCGGGAAACACTCTAACAATACTTTTTAAACTACCCATACCTTTTCGACCCCATTGCCTATGTCTCATTAGCCCATCTATCCCCCAAATTTGTGTTTTATTCTTACCTAACTGCCTCCTCTTTTAGTTTTTTAAACTTCACCTCCCCTTTCCCCTGAACTTTATTCTCCTTGTATCCCATCTACTTTTGTCTCGTTAGCTACAACTAAAAAGTGATCTATTATTGTGGCCCTCTATAACAATGTACTTCCTTGAAGTCTAAAAAACAGTCTTTTAATCTCCCAAATACATAATCCAACAAACTACTGTACTTTTGCCCTTCATATCTTGTATACTTATTTACCCTTTTCCTTAAAAATGTATTATTTACTAAACCCTTCTAACTATACAAAACATAATAAAAAAAACTATAATGCACTATTTTCCCTTATAATCCCAAGGAACTACTTTTGGAATAAGCTATATAAAATCAGTTTAGGGTCATATGATTTTTTGTTTTTAAATCTCTAGAAAATATGTATATGTATTTCATTAATCTCATTTATGTTTTCATTCCACAAAAGCTGAAACCCACACAGAAGTGCTATGCTACTTTTTTCAACTCTTTCTGCAACTTATGGAATGTCCATCAAATGACTTATGTTTTTTTAACCCTTAAACTGTCCAACGTAGATCACTTCATTGCGTAGTGCTCGAACGTATATCTAGTTTTTTTTTTTACGTTTGAACCATGTAAAATAAAACAGATCTACTTCGGAGTGCTAAAACACGTGAACTTAGATCTACGGTTGGCAGTTTAAGGGGTAAATGAACAGAGGCAAAACCTTCACTTAAACAGGATCAAATTTAAAAACTCAACTTTTACACCTGAATAGGAGGAGAAAGGGGTTGGTATTGATCATGACAAAAAAATTTACTCATGGGATCAGATAGTGGGGGTAAGAACAGGCTGCTTAACCCTTCCAGGGTCCAGACCCCAGATCTGAAACTTGTTCACAGGGTCCAAGAATTTTCCAAAAACAAATTTATTTTTTTCTTACGAAATGGTAGAGAATCTTTTTCTGAAGGTAATGAAACAAAAAGTATGAAATTTGATGGAAAACTGATGAAATTATGCTCTCATGATTTGCTGCGTCAGCAATATTTATGCATCAGCGATTTTGCCCACCCTGACTCCCGTTTTAGATCACTTACATTATTCCAATTGACCAAATTCTTAGCAATTTTGCTAGTACAAGTCCGCCATCCCAAATCTGGCAATCAGTTATTCAGTTCCTTCAGTTATTCGGCACTAATCTCGGCTAGCATAATTTCAAATTTCCAGGGTCACCACACCAACCAGCTGGTAATTTTTGGTGGCGCTACTTACTGCGTAAGTCATTCTAATTTCTTTTTCTAGCCATGGTTCCAATGGAAAAAAAATGTTTTTCGTTGTGTAAAGCACGTACACAGTACATTGCCCATTAAAGATAAGGTGGCTTTGAAGCCACTGTCAGTTGCCATGAGCTCAGTCTCGTGATGCAGGGGAATATGCTTTATTATTATGTTAATATCAACACAACAGCTTATTGTCTATCACATTGATCTAATATGACATAATAAACAATATAAATAACATAAACATGTTAAATACTCCAGAATAAATTTAATATTTGGCATAATGCCGCGCAGTTCAACGGAGGTATGAAGAGGATATGGTATACAAGTACCCTTCTCCTATCCCTGTCTTGGGGCTTATGTTAGAGAAAACGGAGTATAACACATGGCTAACTGTGATACACTCGACTGCACCATAAACCTGAAACAAAAAAGCTATTTTCTTTCCATAGATTATCTCACACAGAAGCTGTGTGTCGAGAACCTAGGATAACTCAAAAAAGTCAAAATGGCTTATTTCTAGTACCTGGCTTGGGTTAGCCATATATGATTTTTTGGGAAATATTCAATTCCCAGCCAGGTAGAAACATTGGGTGTGTTTTTTTCACACTTGTTGTCTATGTTTACTCATCAGTAAATGGGGACCTGGGTGTTAGTTGACTGATGTGGGTCGCATCCTGGGACACTGACCAAATTTGCTTGAGAAGAAAGAAGAAGAAGAAGGGCGGCAGCGGCAGCAGCAGCAGCAGCAGCAGCAGCAGCGGCGGTGGCGGCGGGGGGCGGCGATGGCGACGGCCGTGGCAGCGGCAGCAGAGCAGCAGCAGCAGCAGTAGTGGGGGTGGGGGAAATAAAGGAGGAGGAGCCAGTCAAATATAAAGAAAGGGGAGCACTGCAAGGGAGCTAGGGCCCACAGAGGGGGAGCAAGTGCACAGAGGTGGGGGAAGGGGGAAATGATGAATAAATAAATAAATAATGAAGGAACAGAAACACGCGACAGAAGAAAGACAAAAAAGGGAAAAAGAAAGGGGAAGAGAGAGAAGAAGAAAAAGAAAAAATGAGTTATCAAGTTAGGTCAGGGTGTTTTGAAATTTTGGAGCATTTTACAATGTAGTGGAAGAGGAAGGCTCTACAGAGACGAAGCCAGGACTAAGATTCATACAAGGAAAGTTGTGTATTAGAGAGGATTCAACAAGACGGCGACTGTTGAAGTTGGAAGTAGGGAAGACAGTTTTAGCAGAAGACCAGTCTATAGGATGGCTGTGATCTCTGACGTACAGAAAAGAGCATTGTTAGTGTCGGCAAGCCTGATACTATTTTTGTGCTCCCTAAGTCTGTCAGAAAGAGATCAGCCAGTTCTCCAAAGATTGAAGAGGACAGGAGGTGCAAGAAAAAAGAGTAGACACCTACATTTCCGGGCTTTCTAATCTCAACAATACTCTCCGTCCCCTTAGACATCAAGCTTACTTTTCCGCCCGACTAACACTCTTCGCACTAATCTCGTTCATACCTTCTCCTCCCTCTACAGATGTTCCTGGTGTCTACTTTTTTTTCTTGCTCCTCCGCCCTCTTCAATACTTTGGAGAAACTGGCCGATCTTTTTTCTGACAGACTTAGGGAGCACAAAAATGTGTTAGGCTTGCCGACACTAACAATGCTCTTTTCTGTCACGTCAGAAATCACAGCCATCCAATAGACTGGTCTTTTGCTAAAACTGTCTTCCCCACTTCCAACTTTAAAAAGTCGCCGTCTTGTTTAATCCTCTCTAATACAAAACTTTCCTTGTATGAATCTTGTCCTGGCTTCGTCTCTGTAGATGCCTTCCTCTCCCACTACATTGTAAAATGCTCCAAAAATCAGAACACCCGTGACTTAACCTGATTCTCATTTTTTCTTTTTTTCTTCTCCCTCTTCCCCTTTTCCCCTTTCCTTTTTTTGTCTTTCTTCTGTAAGTGTTTCTGTTCCTTCATTATTTATTATTTTATCACTTCCCCTTCCCCCCACCTCTGTGCACTTGCTCTCCCCTGTGGGCAAACCCAGCTCCCTTGCAGTGCTCCCTTTCTTTATATTTGACTGGCTCCTCCTCCTCAGTTCCCAACTACTACCACTACATACCACTACTACTACTACTACTACTAATACTACTACTACTACTAACCACTATACTACCACACTACTACTACCACCACTACTACCACCACTACTACCACCACTACCTCTTCCTGCCTATATATAGCTGTCCTGCTCCACTTCTGGGTTAGTGAGACTTTGTAAATGGTCCAAATCGGACCGAAACGTCGTCAAAGCTCCCTCTTCTAGTGCGGGTTATTAGTATAACAAGCGGCTTTCTATATAGTAGTATGTCACTGATGTCAGTTAGGCCTGTATACCTTTTACATGTACTTGTAGTAAATAAAGATATTATTATTATTATTTCTATTATTATTTTTCTCAGTTGTTGGGTTATCTTACCGAAACTTGGGCAATGTATGATGGAAAGATACTTAACGTACACCAAAAAATGAAAGAAATCGACCAAAATAGCCGGTTCACTTCTCAGCCATTAGCGGCTGCTTACGGTATATTTTTGTGCGTTTTTATGGTTATACGTGTATTCTCGTTTTTTTCGGTCTCATTTGATAGAATAGAAGATTATTACAGAAATAGATATGAATTTGATGCTTTCACGTTGAAAAGTACCTTGAAATTGCGCTCACAGTAGGGGAAATGTTCTATTTTTTAGTGATGCTCAAGAGTAAACATGACGTCACCGTCCAATACCTGTCCGCCTGCCAGTCCAAATTCCAATACGCAGTCAAAAATGGGTTGACATTATTTTTTTTGGGGTTTAAAACATTATTTATATGGGTTGACATTACAGTATTTATTTATTATTTACTGATGGGTGAAAAATAGACAACAGGTGTGAAGAAACACACCCAATTTTTTCTCCCGGTGGGAATCGAATATTTTACCAAAAATCAATATGGCTAACCGGCTTTACAAATAAAATCCCATTCTGATTTTTTTTCACAATAAATTTTTATTCAAAACCAAAATAGAAGATTTACTATTATGCAATATTGCAATAGCTGTAAAAAATATCAGTACATTCCTGAACACAAAATTAATCCACCAGCTGATGCATGTTGGACTGTGACATTTGTTTACTCTTGAACATCAGAAAAAAAATCGAACATCCCTTCATTTTTGAGCGGGCTGGCTGGCTGGCTGGTTGGCTGGCTGGTTTGGCTGGCCGGCTGGCCGGCTGGCCGGCTGGCCAGCTGTAGTCTTATGTAAGTGAGAGGCGAGAAAATAAGATTAAATGATAAACGAGAGAGAGAATGAAGTTTTAGAAGGTTCGCGAGCTTTATAAACAAACTAGTTGTTGCTGTTACCCCTCGGACATGAATGGTTTTTTTTTCACTCTGTCAAGCCGACTGGAAAAAACATCTCATATTTATGTTAATTTGTAAGTTTATATGTTACATAGCATTTTTAAATTTTATAATTTTGAAAAAAAAATCATAGATGGATTAAGCAAAAGTCTATATTAACGTTTCATACACATTTAATGCGCCGCAGAGTGATTATTATTTTGTTAATATTTTTTTTTTTTTTTCAACAAGTCGGCTGTCTCCACCGAGGCAGGGTGACCCCCAAAAAAAAGAAAGAAAATCCCAAAAAGAAAATACTTTCATCATCATTCAACACTTTCACCACACTTGCAAAATTATCACTGTTTTTTGCCCGAGGTGCTCAGAATACAAACAGTTTAGAAGCATACACATATAAAGATACACAACATATCCCTCCAAACTGCCAATACACCAAACCCCTCCATTACCCTTTCAGGGTCCAAGGCCAAAAATCTGAAGTCACGCACCAGTGTCCAAGAAATTTTGAAAAAAAAAAAAAAAAAATTTTTTTTTGAAGAATTAAAGAGCATATTTTTGTGAAGGTAATAAAACAAAAAAAAATAAGAATCTGATCAGTACTTACCGAATACAGTGCCAAGAAGTTTATAGAAAATGATGTGGTGGGAACATCGACGAATTCCACATACCCCGTATTATATTATTTTGTTGTTTTTTTTTTTTTTTCCAATTTTTTTCTATTCCTATAACATTTGGGGCCTGAGAGACCAATACGTATATAATTGATATATATAAACTCACTGTATTGAACACAATAACCGCACTAAAGTTTATCATATTATTGTTTACCACTGTTTTTTATTACAATAAAAATGCACAAATATTGTATAATACTAATGTTCTATCATTTTATTATTTTTATTTTTTTTTTTTTTTATTTTCACACTGGCCCATTCCCCCCAAA
>NW_026476460.1:0-12752 GCF_026875155.1 Cherax quadricarinatus
TTCCCTTCTTCTCGAATTCAATCCAGCCAAATGCAAAGTCATGAAGATTGGGGAGGGGCAAAGAAGACCGCAGACAGAGTATAGGCTAGGTGGACAAAACTACAGACCTCACTCAGGAGAAAAAACCTTGGGGTGACCATAACACCGAGCACATCACCGGAGGCACAGATCAACCAAATAACCGCTTCAGCATACGGGCGCCTGGCAAACCTGAAATAGCGTTCCGATACCTTAATAAGGAATCGTTCAAGACACTGTAACTGTGTATGTTAAGGCCCATACTGAGTATGCAGCACCAGTCTGAACCCACACCTGGTCAAGCACGTCAAGAAGTTAGAGAAAGTAAAAAGGGTTTTGCAACAAGGCCAGTCCCAGAGCTCAAGGGAAATTCGACGAGGAAAGGTTAAGGGAATCGACTGAACGACACTAAGACAGAAGGGTCAGGGAGACATAATACGACATACAAGATACTGCGGGTATAAAAAGGGTGGACAGAGATAGGATGTTCCAGAGAGGGGACACAGGGACAAGGGGTCACAACTGGAAGCTTAAGACTCAGACGAGTCACAGGGACGTTAGGAAGTATTTCTTCAGTCATAGAGTTGTCAGCAAGTGGAATAGCCTAGCAAGTGAAGTAGTGGAGGCAGGAACCATACATAGTTTTAAGAAGAGGTATGACAAAGCTCAGGAAGCAGAGAGAGAGAGAGGATCCACTAGCGATCAGTGAAGAGGCGGGGCCAGGAGCTGAGTCTCGACCCCTGCAACCACAATTAGGTGAGTACAATTAGGTGAGTACCCAGGTTGCCACCCACACCAGTCCACTAACACCCAGGATGCCACCCACACCAGTCCACTAACACCCAGGATGCCACCCACACCAGTCCACTAACACCCAGGATGCCACCCACACCAGTCCACTAACACCCAGGATGCCACCCACACCAGTAATAATAATAATAAGATCATTATTTACTACAAGTACATGTACATGTACATGTATGCGTGGAGCCCCAGACCGACAAAATGAGACTAGTCACGAGGGAGCATTCACCAAATTCAACTTCAATAACAAAAACATAAAGTGGGACCAAGTAAACCAAGTCCTAACCGATATAAGCTGGGAAGATATACTAAGCAACACAGACCCAAACTTATGCCTTTGAACAGATTAACTCGGTGGCACTCGATGTATGCACAAGGCTTATTCCTCTAAGAAAAAGGAGGAGTAGATGTAAAATAGAAAGAGACAGGCGCTCCCTTTACAGGCGACGGAAAAGAAAACAGAGCGGCTAAAAGAGGTCAATATATCAGAAATGCGCAGGGAGACACTGGTCAGAGAAAATAGCAAGCCATCGAACTTAAGCTAAAAGAATCCTTTAGAGTCAGGAATCGCGGAAAAACTAAAAGCCATAAATGAAAACGAAAGAAACCCAAATATTTCTTCTCCTATGCCAAATCAAAATCGAGAACAACGTCCAGTTTTTGGGCCCCTACTTAAACAAGATGGGTCCTACCAGAAAGACAGCAAGGAAATGAGTGAGCTACTCAAGTCCCCAATATGACTCAGTTTTTAGCAAGCCGCTAACCAGACTGAGAGTCGAAGATAAAATGAATTTTTTATGAAAGCCACAAAATTTGATTAACACAAGCCTATCCGATGTTATCCGGGACGCCAAATGACTTCGAACAGGCGATAAATGACATGCCCATGCACTCTGCCCCAGGGCCAGACTCTGGAACTCTGTTTTTCATCAAGAACTGCAAGAAGCCCCTATCAGAGCCTTTCCATCCTATGAGAGGGAGCATGGACAGGGGGGTCGCCCTTCAGTTACTAAAAACAACAGACATAGCCCCACTCCACAAAGGGGCAGTAAAGCAACAGCAAAGAACTACAGCCCAAATACACAACATCCCATATCATAAAAATCTTTGAAAGGGTCCTAAGAAGCAAGATCACCACCCATCTAGAAACCCATCAGTTACCCCAACCCAGGGCAACAGGGTTTAGAACAGGTGCTCCTGTCCCGTCTCAACTACTGGATCACTACGACAAGGTCCTAAATGCACTAGACGACAAAAAGAATGCAGATGTAATATATACAGACTTTGCAAAAGACCTTTGACAAGTGTGACCATGGCGTAATTAGCGTCACAAAATGCGCGCTAAAGGAATAACAGGAAAAGTTGGTCGATGGATCTATAATTTTCCCCACTAACAGAACACAGAGAGAGTCCCTCAACAGAGTAAAGTCCGAAAGGCAGCTACGGTGAAAAGCTCTGTTTCCACAAGGCACAGTACTAGCTCCCATCTTGTTCCTCATCCTCATATCCGACATAGACAAAAGGGTGTCAGCCACAGCACCGTGTCTTCCTATGCAGATGACACCCGAATCTGCATGACAGTGTCTTCCATTGCAGACACGCAAGGCTCCGGCGGACACAACCAAATCTTCAGTGGGCTGCAGAAACAATATGAAGTTCAACGATGAAAAATTTCAATTACTCAGATATGGTAAACAGAGGGAAAATTAAATCTTCATCAAGTACAAAACAAATTCTGGCCACAAAATAGAGCAAACACCAAACGCCCAAAGACCTGGGAGTGATTAGTGGGAGGATCTCACCTTAAAGGGACCATAACATTGTTCAATCGCATCTGCAGAAAAAGACAGGATGGATAATGAGAACCTTAAAAAACTGGGGGAGGGCCAAGCCCTGAGACACTCTTCAGGTCATTTTTCATCTGGGCTGGAATATTGCTGACTCTAACACACCTTTCAAGGCAGGTAAAATTTGCCGACCTAGAAAATGTACAGAGAACTTTCACGGCCCATAAGGAGATAAAACACCTCAATTCTGGGAGGTTGAGTTTTCAAAACCCTTTATTCCCTGGAACGCGGGAGGGAGAGATACATGATTATATACACCGGGAAAACCCTAGAGGACAGTACCGAACTTGCACACGAAAATCACTCACTACGAAAGCAAAAGATTTTGGCAGACGACACCACCCCCCCAATGAAAAGCAGGGTGTCACTAGCACAAAGAGACCAACAAAAGGGGGCGGGGGACCGAACTGTTCAACTGCCCCCCAGCACACAAAGGGGGATTACCAAAAACCCCCTGGCATCTTCAACTGGCAGGGACAAGCACCTAAAGTCATTCCTGATCACCCGGGGCTGTGGCTCGTACTTGGTTTGCGGCAGCCACAGCAACAGCCGGTTTTGATCAGGCCTGATCCACCAGAGGCCTGTCCCAAACCCGGCCGCGGGGGGGTTGACCCCCAAAACTCTCTCCAGTAAACTCCGGGTACATGGTATACAGTCTTAGTTACAACAATGACATACTACTATTAAAAACCCTTGTTATTTTGAGCAGGGGGCAGATTATGTCAGTTCCCAGGATGCCCCCCACACCAGTCCACTAACACCCGGGGATGCCACCCACACCAGTCCCAAACACCCGGGATGCCACCCACACCATCCACTAACACCCAGGATGCCACCCCACCATCCACTAACCCCAGGATGCCACCCACACCATCCACTAACACCCGGGAAACCACCCAAAACCAGTCCACTAACCCCGGGAGCCACCCCCACACCGTCCACAACACCCAGGACCACCCACACCACCCCACAACACCCGGGATGCCCCCCACACCATCCACAACACCAGGAGCCCCCCACACCAGTCCACTAACACCCAGGATGCCACCCAAAAACCATCCCTAACCCCCCGGATCCACCCACCACCGTCCACAACACCCGGACCCCCCACAAACCAGAAATAAAAAAATAATAAAAATAAGATTTTTATTTACTACAATACATGACAGGTTTACATTTCCCTATTGACAAAAAATAATACTACATATAGAAAACCCCTTTTTTTTTGACAGTGGGGCAGATTATTCAGTGTCCCGGTGCCACCCGCACCATCCACTAACACCCGGATGCCCCCCACACCATCCACTAACACCCGGGATGCCACCCAACCAGTCCACAACACCCAGGTTCCACCCACACCATCCACAACACCCAGATGCCACCCAAAACCATCCACTAACACCCAGGTGCCCCCCACAACCTTCCACTAACCCCCGGGATGCCACCCACACCAGTAAAATAAAATAATAATAAAAGATAAATTTTTTTACTACAAGTACATGTAAAATGGTAACAGCCCCATTGAAAACAAGACATACACTATAAAAAACCCCTTTTTATGTTGAGCATGTCGGGCAGATTATGTCATGTCCCGGGATGCCACCCAACCCCCCCACTAACACCCGGGATCCCAAAACCCACACCAGTCCCTAAACCCAATGCCACCCAAAACCAGTCCACAACACCCAGGATGCACCCACACCATCCCCAACACCCGGATGCCACCCACACCAGCCACTAACACCCAGGATGCCACCCACACCGTCCACAACACCCGGATGCCACCCACACCAGTCCACAAAACCACCCAGAATCCCACCCCCACCAGTCCACAACACCCAGGATCCCACCCACCCATCCACTAACACCCGGACCACCCCACCCATTCCACTAACACCCAGGATGCCACCCACACCACCCACAAACCCCAGGATCCCACCCACACCAGAATAATAAAAAATAAAAAAGATCATATTTACACAATCAGTACAGGGTAAACATCCTATTGACAAAATGACTACTACTAATAAAAAACCCCCTTTTTTATGTTGAGCAGTCGGGCGTTTAATGTCATGTCCCGGATGCCCCAAACCATCCACTAACACCCGGGATCCACCCACCCCAGTCCACAAACACCCAGGATCCACCCACACCAGTCCCCAACACCCAGGATGCCCCCCCACCAGTCCACTAACACCGGGATGCCCCCCCACACCAGTCCACTAACACCCGGGAGCCACCCACACCATCCACAAACACCCGGGAGCCACCCCCCCACCAGTAAAAAAAAAATAATAAAAAGATCATTATTTTACTAAAATACATTACAGGGTATACACCGGGAAACAAAAATGACAACTACTATATAAAAAACCCCCCTTGTTAGGGTTGAGCATGTCGGGCAATTATGTCAGGTCCCGGGATCCACCCACACCATCCACTAACACCGGATGCCACCCACACCATAATAATAATAAAAAATAAAAAAAGATCTTATTTACTACAAGTACATTACATGGTATACAGTCCATTGACAACAATGACATATACAATAGAAAACCCCTTTGTTATGTTGAGCAGTCGGGCAATTATTCAGTGTCCCAGGATGCCCCCCAACACCACCCCACTAACACCCCGGGGATGCCCCCCACACCTCCCTAACACCCAGGATGCCACCCAACCAGTCCACTAACACCCAGGATGCAACCCACACCATCCACTAACACCCGGGATCCCACCCACACCATCCATAACACCCAGGATGCCACCCACACCAGCCACAACACCCGGACCACCCACACCGCCCAACTAACCCCCCAGATCCACCCAAAAACCCAAAAAAAAAAAATAATAAGATCATTTTTTATACAATACATGTACATGGTATAAAAGTTAGTTAAAACAACAATGACAACTACTATATAAAAACCCCTTGTTTGTTAGCAGTCGGGCAGATTATGCATGCCCGGGATGCCACCCACACCAGTCCACTAACACCCATATGCCCCCACCCAAAATAATAAAATAATAAAAAGACATTTTTACACAAGTACAGTACAGTATACAGCCAGTTACAACAATGACAACTACAATAAAAAACCCTTGTTATGTTGGCATGTCGGGCAGATTATTCGTGCCCCAGGAGCCCCCACACCAGTCCACAACCCCGGAAAAGCCACTCACACCAAAATTTAAAAATAATAATAATAAAAATCATTTTTCCAAGGGTTTGTCATGTATACAGTCCTAGTTGACAACAATGACAAACTACAATAGAAAACCCCTTGTTATGTTGAGCATGTCGGGCAATTATTCATGTCCCAGGATCCACCCCCAAACCATCCACTAACACCCGGGATCCCACCCCACCACCCCACAACGCCCGGGATCCACTCACCCAGTCCACTAACACCCAGGATGCACCCACACTAGTCCACAACACCCGGGATGCCACCCACACCATCCACTAACACCCAGGATGCCCCCCCACCATTCACAAACCCAAAAAGGACCCAACCCGTCCACAAAAAACCCGGACCCACCCACACCAGTTCACAACACCCTGGATCCCACCCACCCAGTCCACTAACACCCGGGAGCCACCCACACCATCCCCCAACACCCGATGCCCCCACACCAGTCCACTAACACCGGGATGCCACCCACACCGTCCACTAACCCCAGGAGCCACCACACCATCCACTAACACCCGGGATGCCCCCCACACCAGTCCACTAACCCCCAGGATCCACCCGCCCAGTCCACTAACACCCAGAGCCACCCACACCAGTCCACTAACACCCAGGTGCCACCCACCCAGTCCCTAACACCCGGGCTGCCACCCCACCATCCACTAACACCCAAATCCTAAACCCCCAAATCGACAATGCCCGGGAGCGACCCACACCAGTCCACTAAACCCGGAGCCACCACAAACCATGGGCTAACGCCCCAGGATGCACCAACCCCATCCAATAAAACCCCGGGCCCCTTTTTATTATATATATTAAATAAAGGCGGGGCGATAAAGGGGAGGGGATATTAAGAACGAAGGAAGGTTCTTGCGTAACTTTCTATCGAACATGCGTCGTAACAGAGATCCCGGTCACAGGGCTACCACACGGGACCCGGGGCAATGATGCTGGAGGTAAAGGCTCCTGGACTACAACCCCGAGGCACAGCCACGTGCTGCAAACTCCATCAACCTCAGACGATTTTCACTGTGGGCTGCCGGGGTGGCCAGGCGCCCTTCCCTGACCCTAGGGATTCACGGGGCCCCTGTTGGTATATCAGGGGACCCCCCTCCTAGATTCGGGCCAGTCCAGAAATCAAAGGTGCCATCCCCCCCGCCCACCTTAGGGATCCCAACACTTTCCGATTGGTTTTAATGGGGGGTTTAGGGGCTCTGTGCCCTGTGACCGAATGGTTTTCCCAACCCTTGGTGCCACCTTGACTGCCCCCCACAATGCCCCTTTTTGCCTAGACACTTCCAATGACCCAGTGGGGGAGGCCCCCAGAGGATGAGCAGCACATCTTTTGGTTTCTTTTGCTGTCAGGGCTTGGGAAACCTTACTTCCCGTCATTGCCGTCATCCCCCCGCCCCCCCGCTAGTTGCGCAGGGCCCCCTTTGTGCCTCCATTGCACGCACCCACTGCGTTAGGCACACTAACGTTGGGACATCATCTGGCCATAGTGCCGGGGGCTGAAGACCGCCACCAGGGCAAGTAAAGATAAATAAAAAAAAATAGAAAGAAAAGAAACATCATACATAACAGAACTAAATCTTTTTTTTTTTATATTTTTTTAAAACTTCACATACAAATATGTATATTACATAATCAATATGTAACATTGACACTGGGATGAGCAATAAACATTTACTACATAATCTACTAATAAGCACAACATAAGGACATTAAAATAAACTTAACACAACCTACAGACGCTTTATTATCGAACCATGCCTAATCCTTCTAGGTAGGGGAGGTGCCCCGACCCGAGCCCCTTTTGCCATAAACTTTCATTTCCCCTTACCCCCCTTTGGGGGGGGGATGGCAGACCAAGAGGCCTAGCTTGGCTAGCCTGGGGGGCATTGGTCCCAAAGATAGGGGTCTTGTGCCCCTCCCCGGGAGACTTAGGTCCAACAAATCCCTAAAAGGGAGCCAAGGCCGGGGGCCACCACTTGGGCAAAGGCCCGGGCCGGGAGAATACCGCTAATCTTTAACTAACAACTAACTGCTTTTATGTACGTTTTTTTTCACAAGTACACAAGTACACAAGTACACAAATTTTTGTTTTGGAACCTACTCATTATTTCTTACACTCCCCCCCCCCCCCAAAATGAATAATTCTACATTCCCTTGTTCACTTAAAAATTTAAAATGACTTGAACAAGGACAACATCAATAACACAAAATAAAAAACATAACAAACCAGGCAACATCTGACACTATACTATATACAAGTTTTTAAAACATATCACAAATTTAAGAAGAATAAAGGATAATAATAAAGGGCCCCAGAAAGGCATAAAAAAAACTCCTAAATTACAACCCCAAAAAATAAAATGCAACAACTTAATAACAATCACCCAAAAACAACTCCAACAAAATTACACAAGACCTTCAAATCTTATTAAAAACCTGTGCTGCAACACAGGTGACCCATCACCCTTCCCCCACTCCCACAAAACAGGTACCCATCACCCCTTCCCCACTCCACAACACAGGTGACCCATCACCCCCCCCCCTAACAAAACAGGTGACCCATCATCTCCCCCCCCTCACAGAATCAGGTTACCCCTCATCCCTCCCCCCCCTCACACAACACAGGGGACCCATCATCCCTCCCCCCACTCACACAACACAGGTGACCCATCATCCCTCCCCCCACTCACACAATACAGGTGACCCATCCTCCCTCCCCCCACACACAACACACACACTGAAAACTAATCTCCCATCACCAAACTGAATAATCATGACATTAATTATCCTCAATTTAGGAATATCATGACACATGTCACTTGAGGAAAGATTATTTACAACCATGGATGATACAGGACTACCAAAATCACAATACCTTTAATAAGACTAACACAGTGTGATATTACATATCAAAACACATGTAACAATTACCAATAAAGTTGGTATTATCGTTAATGACTTAAACTTAATATACATTAATTGCCCCCCTCACACCGAAATAATATGGCCGTTATCACCAACTTGTTGGAGTACATCCTAACTTGCCATATATGAATAAACATAAGTGGTAATTATAAAAGTATTGGTGAAACAGTAACACCAAAGACACAGTACATTTAATAACAAATATAAACATAAGGGAAACATGACCAAGTCTTACACATTGACACTTACGCAGGCGCAGACAGCCACAACTGTGTATGTGCCATTCCACATTTCATACGCACAGGTTCATACACATTCGCACGTTACGTTATTCCAACTCTCTCGCCACACCTTTGCAACTGTCGAACCTCACGGAGGAGACCCCATTTCTACCCTTGACATCCCAACCTACAGAAGCATTTACCATCCCTACCTTGCCCCTCCCACCTGATTTACAAATCTAATAAAACCCCTAACATAAGATCTCTATATCCCTCTGAGAAAGCCAGCTCCCACCTTCTTCCATAAATTTCCCTGTTACGACACAACGTTTTATAAAACGGAACCACTAAAATGTGCCTCTTCACCTCACTAACCCCTTTATCCCTCATTCCCCCACCACTTGTATATATAATCTACCATAATGTACCCCACAGCACTAATGATACTCTCATCCAATCCCCCGACATCAAGACTTTAAGCTCTCAGAACAGAAATCCCTTTACCCCCAATCTTACAGAGTACCCTACTCAACCAACCCCTGACGATACCCATCCCCTCACAAAAATGTACAACATGAAACGCCAACTCCTCACCTTCACATATTCCACACACACACACCCCTCAACCACACGTCTATCCCTCAGAACCATACCCGACGGCAAAATCCCGAGCAGAAAACGATACTTTATGTCACGTGCTCATGGTTGTAACCTCATCCTACTTAACCTATTCCATATACTTCCCTATGTATACATGGGGAAAATTCCCTCTACAGGTGCCATAACCCTCTCTACCAACAATCAACACATCACACCTATTTTGACCTTCCCTGGATCTCGAGCCCACGCCATAGCCCTCAAAACAGTTTCACATTCTTTTTAATCTTTCATTGATACTAAACCAACCCCCCCACCCACATTTTCCTCCCCCACCTCCCTTTTAATAAAGACACATTTGACCCTCCTCTTTAAGTCCAACAAACCCAACCCCCCTGCCGCGATACAAAGCATCTACCCATCCCACTATTTCTTCCCCAAACCCCTGTCCCCTAAGGATGGCTCTCAATGCTTCTTGTTCCACTCTGTCATATGCTCCCTCCCCAGTCTAAAGCCACCAAAGCCCTCCTCCCCCCCTTTTGCTTCCACGAAATACCTTAGGAACCCATGTCCCTCCCACCATAGACCTCCCTGGCAACCCAAACTGAGTTCTCGATAATACTCTATCCACAATGCATTTAAACTGTTTCCCCCAAAAAAATTTTGGGCAAACAGCTTATAATCTTTTCATAACAAGGATATTGCCGGGTAGCCCCTAAGTGTATGTTGCCCCTTAACCTTCGGTCCCAAATACTACTACAGCCGATGCCAGCTCTCCTCCAACCTCCCCCTCTTTCAATAAATTTAATAACCTAACCAAAAAACCTCTCTTTAGCTCCCAATGCTTTTAGATAAAACTCTGCCGGGAGTCCATCGATTCCCGGAGCTTTGGCCTTACACATTTCATTTAAAGCCTTCCTTCTTGTCCCTCAGTTATTTCCCTTCCAACGCTTCCCTATCACTGTTTCCCAACTGACATATCACATTCTCACACACCTGTTTTAAAACAACAGCTCCTACCCTATCCCTTTGCCAATACTTTCTATACCAACATGTCTGCAAACACCCCCATTCCATCTATGGGGCATATAACCTGACCCCCCTTTCCCCCACCTACCGACTCATGAACCTCCAACCATGGAATAGCTGTTGCCTGCTGTCGTTAAATTTTGCCTATGCAATGCACATAACAAAGGCCTATCCTTTGCCCCATAAACCTCTTCCACGCCTGCCATTACCCTCCCACCGCTTGGAACCTCTCATCTTGTAGCTCCCGCAGCCCCCCCCTTAAGTGCCAGAAATGTCACCCATAGGATAAATACCAGCCACTGCCCCCCTCGCATAAAAAACCCCTTAACCTGTCCTCCAAAGATTTGGCCCCAGCCCAAAATTTTAAGGAATTAATTGTTTCCCCTTCTCTCACATAAAAATTGCCTAATTCATTCTTTAGCACACCATCCCACCAGTTACCACATCCTCCACTCCATGTACCTTCACACCCTTTAAACCCCCATAAGTTGAAATCCCTCCAACCCCTCCTCATCTCCTAACACACTCATATTTAACTTCCAATAACCCCTAGAGATAACCACTAGTGACTCTCATCCCACCTCTCCACGACCCCCCTATGGTCCGAATAAGCTACCTCTATTGTGCGGAAAAACTTTATCAAGACCCATTGAGAAAAAGTAAAAAACCTATCTAACCTAGCTGCATAACCCCTCCTTGCGAAAGTGTGGTCTACCTCCCAAAACCCCCCCCTCCAACTGCATCCCTCAACTGAATATCCCTCAAGAGGTCTCGTAAGGCCACCAACATGTGCCCCATCCCTTTTGGCTCCACAAACAAACCCTTCCTGATAACACAATTCCAGTCCCCACCAACGATGGCCACCGCCCGGGAAACCAAGTAAGAAGAAAACTAGGGCATCAATGCAAATTCCTGCTTTACTTTCACATCGTTCTCAGCTGTGCACCCCACCCCTTACAAAGGTTTCCCTCTGCCCCCTCCACCACCCATCCCACACGCAACAACCTCCCCCCCTCCCCCCTCACTTCGTATCAACACAAACGGGCTCGCCTCACTGATCAATATACCACCACACCACCTTTCAGCGTGCAGATGGCAGTCATGACCTGAAACCCCACCACCTCCCCCCTCTCTTCCCTACCTGAAATTGTGTTTCTTGCAGGAACACTACTTCCACCCTAAAATTTACACAGAAACATTGGAAACCATTCCCTCTTTACACTATTACACAGTCCCATTTACATTCAGGGGCATACATTCGCGCGATTTCCCCCCAAAAATCGAAAATTATGGAAATTGAGTTATTCATACAGAAAAATATTCTTAACCTTTGGCAACACAATGGTACAAGAATAAATAAGTAAGTAAGTATGTAAGTAAGTAAATTTTTCAGGTATACACAAATACAGTTACATAAAAATTGTCATACATAGCAGCATATGTGTAGAGAACCTAGGATAACCCAAAAAAGTCAGACGCAGTGACTTATTTCCATTGGGGTCCTTTTAACTTATTATTATAATATGAAGGTTGTAATATTTTCTTATTGTTCTACAATGAAGATAACATCTTATTATCATACTAAAAAGACTATCTACTACACGAGGGTCATTAAGACTATCTACAATACGAGGGTCATTACTAGGAATATGGTAAAATTTACACGATGTTAGCTAAAAAAAAAGAAAATCATTCCCCTCCCTTTCTGTAGCTACATTCATCAGACACCTTTTGGCACTCTTCTTGAACTGGTTCATGCTATGACTGGCTTTGACATATGCGGGCAGTCTGTTCCATTCCTTTATTGCTGTACAATAAAAGGTGTTTGAAGCCTGTCCAATGACTGTGGGTACTACAAAGTTGTGCTCTCCTCCCCCCTTGTACTATGATTGCTTTGGTTCCCAACCTTGACAAAATGACAGCAAGATATTCTGGACATTGTTTGGGGAGCAATTTTAAAAAACATGAAATTTTGCTTCATTGTTTTACTCTGTCTTCAACATTCAGCCATATCCAACTGCGTAAATTTATCCTGGTCGTTTTCGGTCCCCCCGGGGGGTTTGGGGTTTTTTTTTTGGGGTTTTGGTTATTTTTTTTTTTTTTTT